>CM074718.1:694686436-694713936 GCA_037306005.1 Rhinophrynus dorsalis
TCCCGCATAAATCGAGACAGTTGGCTGGTATGTAAACAGGAAAATAAACTGGTTGAGTTAATATATAAACTGGACATTACAGCAATATTTAAATGGATAAATTAACTGTCCTTATTAGTATTTAAACTGAACATTAAAGCAAATTAGAAACACGTAAATGAACTGGACAAATTATAATGGAAACCATACATTACAGTAATGTATAAATCAGTAAATAAAACAGGTCAAATCTGTATATAACCTAGATATTACAGCAATATACAATAACTGTAAATATAATGAAAATATCAGTATTTAAACTGGATATTACAAGAATATGTAATCTGGTAAATCTCCTGGCCAATTAGTATATTAAGTGGACACTATAGAAAAATATAAAACTATAAATTAACCGGCCAAATTAGAATATAAAGTAGACAGTATAACAATATATAATCTGGTAAATAGACTAGCCAAATGAGTATATAAACAGGATATTACGTCAGTCTATAAACTGCTAAATAAACGGACCAAATTCTAACTGTATATTACAGCTATATATAATCTAATAAATATACTAGCCATATTAGTATATAAACTGGACATTACAGAAATATATAACTAGTAAAGACTGGCCATATTAGTATATAAACTGGACACAACAGCAATATATAATCTAGTCCCAAATGCGTTGCTTTATAATGTGTTAGAGAGCCCTCTAGTATTCATGGGGTTAAAATTCTTATTTAAAGGAATAGTAATACTTCGTTTTAACTTTATTTTATTTTGTAGGCATTAAAAAAATATGAAGAATGATATAAGTCTTATCTCTCAAACCTTTATGGTTTGAGAGATATTCACAAGTAAAGTTTTCCCTTCCGCTCCTTTTACCTAGTGTAAGTCATCTCTTCTCAGATGTGGAATCCAGTCCACAGACCAGACAGATAACAGCAGGGGACAATCTTCTTCCTATGAGAACAATGAAAGCCCTGCCCCCCTTGACAAGTTTTTCAGGTTTTTCCCTTATCTAATTGAAGATTGTCCCTCTCTGCAGTCTACCTGGGCACCTCCCTTCTGCTCTGGCTGAGCAGTGTTACATCAGTAAAAGGGGCGGGAGGGGGACACTTTGTCATTGAATTACTCTTGTACTACAACTCTGACAGAATTGAAATAACACTCTCCAAAGTCCAAATACTATGATGATTAATTAGAGCTGCTTTTATTATGAAACATTACTATCCCTTTAATTAAATCAATATGGATTTGTATGCCTCACAATTGCAACTATTTCTTTGTGCATATGACCTTACACCAAGGGCATCAGAGTTTTTTCTGTCATTGGCTACAGGGTCAGAAATGTATAGATGTGAGAGCCGCATTCATTTTGTTACAGATAACAACGGTGAATTATATAGTTTAACTAAATTACAATTAGCTTTTTCAGACTAATACAGAAGTCTCTAACCAACTTTCAGTCTAACGTGTTCCGTTATAGACTCAGAGCTATTCACTGATCATTTGGGATTGAGTCAATGCGAATATTGGTATTCAGCAGACTGAACTCATTCTAGAGAACTGTAGAGTGTCGACTACACTTTGAGTGTCAGAGGGGTATCCAATGCATTGCTTTGCAAAGAGTTGGATACCCCTCTGGCCCTCAATGGGTTATTAAACCAGTGGTTCTCAATCTTTTTTGGCTCAGGACACCCCTAACACACAGTGTGGAATTCTCAGGACACATCTAATGTTATAGGTCATATGTCAAGGACGAAATTATAGGTACAAATACATAACTGTATAACTCTTTTTAGGTCTCAGTCAGTATGATAGAAATTAACTCATTGTGCAAAGCAAATCCATAAATACAGATCTGGAAATCCAAATTCACATTTTTATCAAAGTCTTCGTAGGAAAACTGTGCCGTTGTCATGCCTGGGAACGTCTTCTGGACTCCCCATAGTGGGAGTACTGCGGTTCCGTTGGGGGAGATAAATGACGCAATTTGAGTGACGATGGTGTGTGGCTTAATCGTGAGTGGGGGTGGGGTTAAGAAACATAGTGAAAAATAGTCAGAATAGGCTGGGGAAGGAGGAGAAGAGGGCGAGAGTGGGAGGAACAGAATGGGAAGGAGCAGAAGTGGGCCGAGTTTCATTAGAAACGCGTCATATCGCGGAGAATGATCCTCTGCCCTGGAGATCTGGTAATGCACAGTCTCCGGGGCAAATCCAAAGAATTCCCAGCTATGACCATTGTAAGATGATACCCACCACATACCGAAGTGCCACAACAAGCTAGATGAGAAGCACTGAGTTAAACCCTATTTGCCTATTAGCTGATATTCTTGATAACTACTTAGGTAGAAAATATTCTGGCAAAAGTACCACACAGTCTGAGCCTCGGGCACATTTGAGTCACATTTGGTATGTGGGCCACACATTTGCCACCCATACTCTATAGAGTTGATTAATATAAATCAGATTGTGAGACCTCAGAATAAATGAACATACTTATATATTTTCCCCTTCATTACATGCTTTTCAAATGACCTGTTCAGGGCACCCTGAAAATTTCAGACTGAGTGTTAGGGGTAGGACACTTATCCTATAGAGCCTCATCACTTTGAGGGTAGGCTCGTTCCTAGTTGAGCATCTCTGACTAGCTCTTTTGCATATGAAAATTGCCCTTGGGACTAGTCACCCTAAGGGTAACAGGGTAATCCAGACGTGGACCCCTTGCTCACAGTGCCTAGGGAGATCAGCTGCACCTCACTGACGAGGCCCAACAAGGCCGAAACGTACGTCTGGGGTTGGCTGCTTCTCTTGTTCAGAGAGGAATTGCCTGGCATTTCGTGGCTGGACTGCATTTCGGTACGATCACTATGATGTGCTTTAGGATATTTCCTCTCTGTGAAAGGCACTACTGAGCTAAAAGAGATTGCACCCTGGGTAGGACACTTATCCTATAGAGCCTCATCACTTTGAGGGCAGGCTCGTTCCTAGTTGAGCGTCTCTGACTAGCTCTTTTGCGAGTGTTAGGGGTTCCCTAAGCAAAAAAACGACTGAGAACTGAGAACCACCGGGTTAACACTTCAGATAAAATTCTCCTTTTAGCCAACAAAGACCTTCATGTCCCTTTCACTTCTATCGCCTGATAAATATCTTCCAGGACAGAAATTATTTTCTATAAATGTTATTTCTCAGAGGACACCAGACGCTATCACACCTGTGATCTGCAGCTGCTTCCGATATGAACACAGTCATCCACATCAGCGCATTCTGCACCGAGATTACCAGGCATAACCAGCTACTTCTACCGAGTCTGCAAACAATTTGGATTCATCCAGTGCGGTTTCATTAATCTGTTTCCCCAAATGAGTTTCCAGAACTGAAGGGCCAGTGATTTGCAACCTCACTGGGCCAGACAGGTGTGCAAAGCATTACAATGTGCGTACCACTCTGGTCTTTAACCCTTTGAGTGCCAGAGGGATTATCCGATGCATTGCTTTTACATTTGAATACTGCTCTCTCATGGTGTGCACCAGTAGGAGTTGGCCAAAATTCCCACAGCAAAACCAATAATAATGAAAAATGGTACTTTTCGCCTTCCAAGGGCTTCCCACGCAAGGTCAGTTTATGCCCTACAAGTTATCCCCTTAACTGACCGACTCGCCAAAGAGAGGGTGAAACTGACCGCTCCGGTCTCGGAGCGGTCAGTTTCACACTCCGTCATGATCACATCGCTCCTGTAGGGATCACAAAACTCATAACGTATCAGGAGAAATAAACGGTCCCTAAGGCACGGACACTAGTGATGGCCCTAAGGGGTTAAGACCCTCAGGTTCTGCTCTACGGTATTAAATCCCAATATTAAGGAAACAATTTTGGAACAAACCAGCTGCACAACAGGTGACATATTGAAATTCCCATTGATTTAATTAGGGTTTTTAAAACCGTGAATGCTAAAGAGATGTCCAACACATTGGCAAATAAAATGGTCAAATTAGCATATAAACTGGACATTACCAGTATATATATATATATATATATATATATATATAGGGCTTATAATTTTAAGTCCTTTGCTACTAGCCAGAACTGAAAAGTTACTCACCATTGCAAGCCATAACATACCCACCAGGGCTGAATTTCTACTCGCCTGGGCTAAATTTTTACTCGCCATTGGCTAGCAGCCAGATGGAAATTTTGAGCCCTGTTTTATATATATATATATATATATACAGTGATAGTTATTCTGAGCTAATCAGTTTAGAGACTGGTATATATATACTGGCCACATTTTTATATAAACTGGGCATCACAGCATTAACTAAACTGGCCAAATTAGTGTATAAAGTGGACTTTACAGAAATAAAGTATATGAACTATTAAATAACAGGCCAAATAAATATATAAACTGCATATTACAGCAATATATAAATTTGCCAAATGATAAATTAGACATTTTGTCAATGTATAAACTGGTAAATAAACCTGAATATTGTAAACAAACTGTACATTGCAAGCATATATAAACTGGTCGTATTAGCTTATAAAATATACTTTATACAAATAAATAAACTGATAAATTAATGGGTAAACTGGATATTATAGCAATATATAAACTGTTAAATAATATGGTCAAGCTAGTCTATAAACTGGATATTACAGCAATATATATAAACTGTTAAGTAATCTAGTTAACCCCTTAATGACCCTTGACGGTCATAGTACGTCAAGGGTCGATCTGACTGAACGAACCATGACGTACTATAACCGTCATGGAATTCCGGGTTCCCCCAGCGGCTGAACGCCGTCCTGAAGCGGAAGAACAAAAAAAAAAATAAAACAGTTCCATGGTCCTTAACTGACCACGCCGCTCCGATCGGCCGGTCGTGAAGGGGTTAAGATAGTATATAAACTGGACATTATATCAATATGTAAACTGGTTAAAAAAAAATTGGTCAATTTAGTGTATAAATTGGACATCACAGGTACAGGTAAATAAACTGGTAAACGTTAGTATATAAACCGGACATTACATTAATATATAAACTGGTAAATAAACTGGTAAACGTTAGTATATAAACCGGACATTACATTAATATATAAACTGGTAAATAAACTGGTAAACGTTAGTATATAAACCGGACATTACATTAATATATAAAATGGTAAATAAACTGGTAAACGTTAGTATATAAACCGGACATTACAGTAATATATAAATTGGTAAATAAACTTGAAGGTTAATATTTGAAATGGACATTGCAGCAATATATAAATGAACCAAATTAGTAAATATACTGGACATTACACCAATATATTAACTGAAATAATGACAAAATTAGTGTGCAAATTGCACATTAAAACACTAGATAAAACGGTAAATAAGTTCGTAAAATCAGTATATAACTGGGGCTTATTAGAGTAATACTATATAAAATCTAGTAAACACATTACAAAACCATCTAAATGGGTCAAATTAATACATAAAGAGACATTACGGCAATATTATACAGGTAAATTAAGTGACCGAGTTAGTATATAAATTGGACATTGTAACAATATATAAAAAAAAATTAAACCAAAATTCCTTACCTCTTTGCGGGCTGCGGCCTGCTCGCTGTGACTGAGTTCGCTCCGAGGATGCAGATTCGGTAAGATACGGGCGAGATTTGGGCTTGAATTCTGTCAAGGACATATAATAGAAAATAGGTAAAGTTAGTGTGCTGAATTCAGACACGTACCGAAATATTACTAAATTAGTGTAAAAGCCCGTGTCCACGTCCAGGTAATACTAACCCTTTGAGTGCCAGAGGGGTACGCAACGCATTGCAATGCGTTGCGTACTCCTCTGGCACTCAAAGGGTTAAGAGGCCGCTACCTCACTGATCCACGCGATGCAGCTCACGTCGCCTCATTCACTCAATGCAATCATGCACAACAGAGACTGCCAGAACGCAGGTACTGAGCATAACTGCATCGTGACAAACATCCTAGTGAATTATTATATACAATAGGAATTACGCCCTTGGATTATTATGTTTAATTATTATTATGTTTAATTTACCTGGGCAGGTGACACTTACATCGCAGTCAGTTTTATCTATTTACCGTTTTATGTTTATTTTTTTGTATCTAAGATCTACTATGGGCTGTAACGGAGTTATGGCATTTTACTACCTTAAAATATACAAGACCCATTAGAACTGTGGGCGGAGCTTTCCCTTTGTCTGACTTACACAGCCCTACACAGGATGCTAATGGGTGAATATATTCCTATCTTGTAGTGATTCCCAACAGCAGACCAACATGTTTTAGGATATCCCGGCTTGATTATAAAACTGGGAACTAGTCTTGGGATTTTGTGCTGTCTTCAGGTTTTTGGGAACATTTTCTGCTTGTGTGCAGCTTCTTTATGGGTAGTGAAGCTCGGGGTTAAGGTTAAGGAGATGACTCCGAGCTGGTGGTGTGTGGCTGCCGGCATGACACTGTCTAATGAAACACAATCCATTGTCTATAGGAGGCAGTCTATTGGACAATAATGCAGTTATGCAGAGACAGTGCGTAGAGGAGGAACAGCTAAGTCAACAGTTCAGCGTTCCTCTGTCCCATTGTCACTGTCTGGCCAGGAGCAGAAAGAGTATGAGGTTGGGTAGGTATCAATACAGTGCTGGTAAGTCTTATTGATTAGGCTCCCATACCTCCCAACATTTCATACGGCCAAAGAGGGACACTTTTGTTTTAGGGGGTGTTGCTGGGGTGTGGCTGGTAGACAGGGCATTACCAAGAATGCTTACATTACTTCATGACCTACTTGCACGTCCGTGTGTAAATAAATAATTAACAATGTGATACAGTTATATACACACCAAACAGTCTGATCTCCTAAACACAGGGACACCAGGGTGATACACTTATATACACACCAAACAGTCTGATCTCCTAAACACAGGGACACCAGGGTGATACACTTATATACACACCACACAGTCTGATCTCCTACACACAGGGACACCAGGGTGATACACTTCTATACACACCACACAGTCTGATCTCCTAAACACAAGGACACCAGGGTGATACACTTATATACACACCACACAGTCTGATCTCCTAAACACAGGGACGCCAGGGTGATACACTTATATACACATCACACAGTCTGATCTCCTAAACACAGGGACACCAGGGTGATATACTTATATACACACCACACAGTCTGATCTCCTAAACACAGGGACACCGGGGTGATACACTTCTATACACACCACACAGTCTGATCTCCTAAACACAGAGACACCAGGGTGATACACTTATATACACACCACACAGTCTGATCTCCTAAACACAGGGACACCAGGGTGATACACTTCTATACACACCACACAGTCTGATCTCTTAAACACAGAGACACCAGGGTGATACACTTATATACACACCACACAGTCTGATCTCCTAAACACAGGGACACCAGGGTGATACACTTATACACACACCAAACAGTCTGATCTCCTAAACACAGGGACACCAGGGTGATACACTTATATACACACCACACAGCCTGATCTCCTAAACACAGGGACACCAGGGTGATACACTTATATACACACCACACAGTCTGATCTCCTAAACACAGTTACACCAGGGTGATAAACTTATATACACACCACACAGTCTGATCTCCTAAACACAGGGACACCAGGGTGATACACTTATATACACACCACACAGTCTGATCTCCTAAACACAGGGACACCATGGTGATAAACTTAAATACACACCACACAGTCTGATCTCCTAAACACAGGGACACCAGGGTGATACACTTCTATACACACCACACAGTCTGATCTCCTAAACACAGGGACACCTGGGTGATACACTTCTATACACACCACACAGTCTGATCTCCTAAACACAGGGACACCAGGGTGATACACTTCTATACACACCACACAGTCTGATCTCCTAAACACAGGGACACCAGGGTGATACACTTATATACACACCACACAGTCTGATCTCCTAAACACAAGGACACCAGGGTGATACACTTCTATACACACCACACAGTCTGATCTCCTAAACACAGGGACACCTGGGTGATACACTTCTATACACACCACACAGTCTGATCTCCTAAACACAGGGACACCAGGGTGATACACTTCTATACACACCACACAGTCTGATCTCCTAAACACGGGGACACCAGGGTGATACACTTCTATACACACCACACAGTCTGATCTCCTAAACACAGGGACACCAGGGTGTTAATACACTTATATACACACCATACAGTCTGATCTCCTAAACACAGGGACACCAGGGTGATACACTTCTATACACACCACACAGTCTGTTCTCCTAAACACAGGGACACCAGGGTTATACACTTCTATACACACCACACAGTCTGATCTCCTAAACACAGGGACACCAGGGTGATACACTTCTATACACACCACACAGTCTGTTCTCCTAAACACAGGGACACCAGGGTTATACACTTCTATACACACCACACAGTCTGATCTCCTAAACACAGGGACACCAGGGTGATACACTTCTATACACACCCCACAGTCTGATCTCCTAAACACAGGGACATCAGGGTGATACACTTCTATACACACCACACAGTCTGATCTCCTAAACACAGGGACACCAGGGTGATACACTTCTATACACACCACACAGTCTGATCTCCTAAACACAGGGACACCAGGGTGATACACTTCTATACACACCCCACAGTCTGATCTCCTAAACATAGGGACATCAGGGTGATACACTTATATACACACCTCACAGTCTGATCTCCTAAACACAGGGACACCAGGGTTATACACTTATATACACAGCACACAGTCTGATCTCCTAAACACAAGGACACCAGGGTGATACACTTCTATACACAGCACACAGTCTGATCTCCTAAACATAGGGACATCAGGGTGATACACTTATATACACACCACACAGTCTGATCTCCTAAACACAGTGACACAAGGGTGATACACTTATATACACACCACACAGTCTGAGCTCCTAAACACAGGGACACCAGGGTGATACACTTATATACACACCACACAGTCTGATCTCCTAAACACAGGGACACCAGGGTGATACACTTATATACACACACCACACAGTCTGATCTCCTAAACACAGGGACACCGGGGTGATACACTTATATACACACCACACAGTCTGATCTCCTAAACACAGGGACACCAGGGTGATACACTTATATACACACCACACAGTCTGATCTCCTAAACACAGGGACACCAGGGTGATACACTTCTATACACACCGCACAGTCTGATCTCCTAAACACAGGGACACCAGGGTGATACACTTATATACACACCACACAGTCTGATCTCCTAAACACAGGGACATTAGGGTGATACACTTATATACATACCACACAGTCTGATCTCCTAAACACAGGGACACCAGGGTGATACACTTCTATACACACCGCACAGTCTGATCTCCTAAACACAGGGACACCAGGGTGATACACTTATATTCACACCACATAGTCTGATCTTCTAAATACAGGGACACTAGATTGGGAAAGAGGGACAGAGGGATTTGGGTTTCAAAGAGCGACTGTCCTTCCTAAAAAGGGACACTTGGGAGGTATGAGCTCCTCCTACTTTATAATGCAAATTGCATCATCTACAGAAGAAAGATCTCAGGTGCCTGCAAGCACACTTTGTAGACCGTTCCAGTGAAATATTTATTTCTATATTGCGCTATTTCGGCTCTGCTGAAGAGCAGCAGGACGGTCCCAGGATCAGAATCTGCTTCTCTCAGCTACAGCCCTGAAATGGGCGTGAGGGGGGAACTTTGTATGCTTCAATCTATCAAACTATACATGTTTGAGAGTTGGGACACAGCTCATTGTACTAATATTTTTCATGTCTACAATATTAAAATTGGTTACATTTAAGCAATACTATACCTTTAAAAAGCTTAAAAGCCATTTAAACTCAAGTTACAGTCCCCCTTTAACTGTTCATGAGCCAGAGAGGTTTAACACATGTTCCAAAGCACTCCTCTGAGACTGAAAGGGTTAATACCGTCCATGCTAGACAACTGCATTCTAAGAAATTCCCCGACTGTAAGAGGAAATTCTCCAAAATTGTAAAATTTCACATTTATGTATTTTCTGTCTTGAGAAGCAGTCAGGCTGATGAACCAAAAACAACCGGAGCAATCTAACTGCATACCGGGGGGAGGGGGGATTCAAAATTCACATTGATTAAAATGGTGTTTTAACCCACTGAATGCCAGAGATGTCTCCAACGCATCTGCACACCTGGGTTTTGACCCAAATCTCAGAGTGACAGGGTGAAAGGACACATTCTCAGGGTGAGATAGTCCAGTGTTCCCTACTGTATGATTTCCACCAATTTACTGATTATTTATCTTCTAAACTGGAGCTACTTCTGTCTGAATGTGATAGGTAAACTGGAGCTACTTCTATCTGAATGTGACAGGTAAACTGGAGCTACTTCTGTCTGAATGTGACAGGTACGCTGGAGCTACTTCTGTCTGATTGTGACTGGTAAACCGGAGCTACTTCTATCTGAATGTGACAGGTAAACTGGAGCTACTTCTGTCTGAATGTGACAGGTAAACCGGAGCTACTTCTATCTGAATGTGGCATGTAAACTGGAGATACTTCTATCTGAATGTGACAGGTAAACTGGAGCTACTTCTGTCTGAATGTGACAGGTAAACTGGAGCTACTTCTGTCTGAATGTGATAGGTAAACTGGAGCTACTTCTATCTGAATGTGACAGGTAAACTGGAGCTACTTCTGTCTGAATGTGACAGGTACGCTGGAGCTACTTCTGTCTGATTGTGACTGGTAAACCGGAGCTACTTCTATCTGAATGTGACAGGTAAACTGGAGCTACTTCTGTCTGAATGTGACAGGTAAACCGGAGCTACTTCTGTCTGAATGTGACAGGTAAACTGGAGCTACTTCTATCTGAATGTGGCAGGTAAACCGGAGATACTTCTATCTGAATGTGACAGGTAAACTGGAGCTACTTCTGTCTGAATGTGACAGGTAAACTGGAGCTACTTCTGTCTGAATGTGACAGGTAAACTGGAGCTACTTCTATCTGAATGTGACAGGTAAACCAGAGCTACTTCTGTCTGAATGTGACAGGTAAACTGGAGCTACTACTATCTGAATGTGACAGGTAAACTGGAGCTACTTCTATCGGAATGTAACAGGTAAACTGGAGCTACTTCTGTCTGAATGTGACAGGTAAACTGGAGCTACTTCTGTCTGAATGTGACAGGTAAACTGGAGCTACTTCTATCTGAATGTGACAGGTAAACCGGAGATACTTCTATCTGAATGTGACAGGTAAACTGGAGCTACTTCTATCTGAATGTGACAGGTAAACTGGAGCTACTTCTGGCTGAATGTGACAGGTAAATTGGAGCTACTTCTATCTGAATGTGACAGGTAAACTGGAGCTACTTCTATCTGAATGTGACAGGTAAACTGGAGCTACTTCTATCTGAATGTGCCAGGTAAACTGGAGCTACTTCTATCTGAATGTGACTGGTAAACTGAAGCTACTTCTATCTGAATGTGACAGGAAGAAGCCCTGTTTTCCTGAGTGTGTTTATGCAATGAGATCTTTTTATTAGAAAATATTATAGATTATTTCAGGATGCACTGGTATACCTCTGGGTTATAGTCAGCAGGAACATATTCCCTATAATGTAATTAAGGGGAGCACTAAGGGTTCATATTTCAAAATCTCTGGGTGAGTTCATTTTGAAGTTCCCAATAATGTTTATTGGTCTCCTATAATGCAGTTTATTCCAGAACTAGTCTAATTCACAGTACATCAGAGACTACAGCCCCAATGTACATACCTGGGACCTCATCGGATCTGCCCCTACATAATACACACCTTACATATTACACACCCTGCATAATACACACCATCCATAATACACACCCTGCATAATACACACCCTCCATAATACACACTCTGTGTAATACACACCTTTCATAATACACACCTTACATATTACACACCCTCCATGATACACACTCTGTGTAATACACACCCTCCATAATACACACCTTACATATTACACACCTTCCATAATACACACTCTGTGTAATACACACACTCCATAATACACACCTTACATATTACACACCTTCCATAATACACACTCTGTGTAATACACACACTCCATAATACACACCTTACATATTACACACCCTCCATAATACACACTCTGTGTAATACACACTCTCCATAATACACACCTTACATATTACACACCCTCCATAATACACACTCTGTGTAATACACACACTCCATAATACACAGCTTACATATTACACCCCCCCAATAATACACACTCTGTGTAATACACACACTCCATAATACACACCTTACATATTACACACCCTCAATAATACACACTCTGTGTAATACACACCCTGCACAATACACACCTTACATATTACACACCCTCAATAATACACACCCTGTGTAATACACACCCTGCATAATAAGCACCTTACATATTACACACCCTCCATAATACACACCATGTGTAATACACAGCTTCCATAATACACACCTTACATAATACACACCCTCCAAAATACACACTCTGTGTAATACATACCCTCCATATTACACACCTTACATATTACACACCCTCCATAATACACACTCTGTGTAATACACACCCTCCATAATACAGACTGTGTGTAACACACACGCTGCATAATACACACCTTACATATTGCACACCCTCCATAATACACACACTGTGTAATACACACCCTCAATAATACACACCTTACATATTATACACCCTCAATAATACACACCTTACATATTGCACACCCTCCATAATACACACACTGTTTAATACACACCCTCCATAATACACACCTTACATATTACACACCCTCCATAATACACACCCTGCATAATACACACCTTACATATTACACACCCTCCATAATACACATTCTGTGTAACACACACCCTGCATAATGCACACGATACATATTGCACACCCTCCATAATACACACCCTGTGTAATACACACCCTGCATGTTACACACCTTACATATTGCACACCCTCCATAATACACACTCTGTGTAATACAAACCCTCTATAATACACACCTTACATATTGCTCACCCTCAATAATACACACTCTGTGTAATACACACACTGCATGTTACACACCTTACATATTGCACACCCTCAATAATACACACACTGTGTAATACACACCCTGTATAATACACACCTTACATATTACACACCCTCAATAATACACACCCTGTGTAATACACACCCTGCATATTGCACACCTTCCATAATACACACACTGTTTAATACACACCCTCCATAATACACACCTTACATATTACACACCTTACATATTACACACCCTCCATAATACACACTGTGTGTAATACACACCTTACATATTACACACCCTCCAAAATACACACTCTCTGTAATACACACCCTGCATGTTACACACCTTACATATTGCTCACCCTCCATAATACACACTCTGTGTAATACAAACCCTCTATAATACACACCTTACATATTGCACACCCTCCATAATACACACTCTGTGTAATACAAACCCTCTATAATACACACCTTACATATTGCTCACCCTCCATAATACACACTCTGTGTAATACAAACCCTCTATAATACACACCTTACATATTGCACACCCTCCATAATACACACTCTGTGTAATACAAACCCTCTATAATACACACCTTACATATTGCTCACCCTCCATAATACACACTCTGTGTAATACAAACCCTCTATAATACACACCTTACATATTGCACACCCTCCATAATACACACTGTGTGTAATACACACCCTGCATGTTACACACCTTACATACTGCACACCCTCAATAATACACACACTGTGTAATACACACCTTACATATTGCACACCCTCCATAATACACACACTGTTTAATACACACCCTCCATAATACACACCTTACATATTACACACCCTCCATAATACACACTCTGTGTAATACACACCCTCTATAATACACACCTTACATATTACACACCCTCCATAATACACACTGTGTGTAATACACACCCTACATATTACACACCCTCCATAATACACATTCTGTGTAATACACACCCTGCATAATGCACACGATACATATTGCACACCCTCCATAATACACACCCTGCATAATACACACCTTACATATTACACCCCCTCCATAATACACACTGTGTGTAATACAGACCCTGGATAATGCACGCCTTACATATTACACACCCTCCATAATACACACTCTCTGTAATACACACCCTGAATAATACACACCTTACATATTACACCCCCTCCATAATACACACTCTCTGTAATACACACCCTGAATAATACACACCTTACATATTACACCCCCTCCATAATACACACTCTCTGTAATACACACCCTGTATAATACACACCTTACATATTACACACCCTCCATAATACACACTCTGTGTAATACACACCCTGCATATTGCACACCTTCCATAATACACACCCTGTGACACACACACACACACTTGCATACACACCCTCTGTTATACACATACACAGACATTCACACATATACACAGGCACACACACACACACACACACACACACACACACACATATCTCTCTCTCACTTCCAAACCTCCTACCAAGAAAGTAGAGAGCAGGTGACCCTGGTCAGGTTGATTGTGGGGAACAAGTTGTGTTCTATGGAGCGCTGTGTGTGTAGAAAATAAAATGAAATAACACATTTTCTTGCCCAGAAACATGAGCAGGTGGGAAGCGATTTGCTCAGACAGATCAGTCACACAGCAGCTGTGTGAAGGGGAAAGTCAGCTCAGACCACAGTACAGCCGATTCCCCCTTAGGGGGTCTGTGCTGAGGCCACACAACTACCACTTAATGGACTGAAGGCAGTGGGTGCTGTACATACACAAGGGGGCTTGTGGGGGGGTCTCGGCCTTGTTCATTTATGTTTTTGGGGAGTGGAAAGAAAACCGCAGCCCTGGAGCCTACACAACCGTCTCCTGTGTGCTCTGTATGAGGGAACCTCAGTGTAAAGGGCCAGGTTATGGAATTAACACATGGACGTACCAGTCAGAAACACATCCCCAGTCTTATTTTCATTAGGCAATTAGCTGTGCTCTAACGAGGCTGAATTCCGTAAAAAAAGAGGTTCGCTTGTGCAAGAAAACTGCATCAACAAGGGCTTCTTCCCAGAATGCTTTGGGACTTATATACAAAAGAAAAGAGGACAATTTCTGGGGCAAAGCAACTGTATAAACCATTTAAGGACAAGAGGGTTGTGTAGCACACCCCTCTGGTTTTTAAAGGGTTAAAGTGACGGTACTCTTTTATTCTGGCTTTTATATATCGTGCAAGTGCATAATAAAGTAAAGTCAGATTTCCTATACTACATAATATTTTACATCTGTGACAGTCAGGGAGTTTTCTGTCAGGGAGGGTCAAAGCCGGGAATTACCAGAATAGTGATACAACATAAAAAAACAACAACAAAAAAAAAAGATACATTGTAAAAATCCAGCTCGCAGATCACTGCAGGGGGAGTGTTACTTTGTATCACTGCTCTGATTTGATGTCCACTGACCAGAAAGCTCACCGGAAACAGGTATCCAGGGAGCTCACCGTCAGCAGCATAAAAGTATAATATATTTTAACCCCTAAGGACCAGCCGCATGGCCGGCACTTAAGATCCACAAGGCATTTTTTTTCCAAATAGAATCAGAGGTCCCCAAACAGTGTGCATTCTCGTGGGGACACCTGAATTTCATGACATACATATACACCGTGGGTCATTAAAGGGTTAGTAATGTCTGCTTATAATTTGATGCTATATTGTAGATTAAAAAAATAAATAAATAAATCATCTGGAGCCAGTCCCATCTCTCAGAACTTTATGATCTGAGAGATATAACATTTTAAGGTTCCCTGTCCCAGCCGGAACATCGATATTTAACCCTTTGAGCACCAGAAGGGTATGCAAAGAATTGCTCTGCAATGCGCTGCGTACCCCTCTGGCACTCAAAGAGTTAAAAAGTAATACTTCACTGGAACAGTCTAAAAAATATTAAACTTCTATTAAAATTAAATGGCGCTTGTCTGTTGCAGGTTAACTTAATATTGTAGGGCACTGTGCTGAGCTCTGTATATTACCAATTTATTTTAATACAAAACATATCTTGTATCACATCACACAGAGTATTCAGTACTGCGGGGATAGTGCAACATTGTATTACATCACACAGATCATTCAGTGCTGCAGGGAGAGTGTAACATTGTATTACATCACACAGAACATTCAGTGCTGCAGGGAGACTGTAACATTGTATTACATCACACAGAACATTCAGTGCTGCAGGGATAGTGTAACATTGTATTACATCACACAGATCATTCAGTGCTACAGGGACAGTGTAACATTGTATTACATCACACAGAGCATTCAGTGCTACAGGGATACTGTAACATTGTATTACATCACACAGATCATTCAGTACTGCAGGGACAGTATAATATTGTATTACATCACACAGATCATTCAGTACTGCATGGATAGTATAATATTGTATTACATCACACAGAGCATTCAGTGCTGCAGGGATAATGTAACACTGTATTACATCACACAGAGCATTCAGTGCTGCAGGGATAATGTAACATTGTACTACATCACACAGAACATTCAGTACTGCAGGGATAGTGTAACATTGTATTACGTCACACAGAACATTCAGTACTGCAGGTATAGTGTAACATTTTATTACATCACACAGAACATTCAGTGCTGCAGGGATAGTGTAACATTGTATTATATCACACAGATCATTTAGTGCTGCAGGGATAGTGTAACATTGTATTACATCACACAGATCATTCAGTGCTGCAGGGAAAGTGTAACATTGTATTACATCACACAGAACATTCAATGCTGCAGGGAGAGTGTAACACTGTATTACATCACACAGAGCATTCAGTGCTGCAGGGAGAGTGTAACATTGTATTACATCACACAGAGCATTCAGTGCTGCAGGGATAATGTAACACTGTATTACATCACACAGAGCATTCAGTGCTGCAGGGATAATGTAACATTGTACTACATCACACAGAACATTCAGTACTGCAGGGATAGTGTAACATTGTATTACGTCACACAGAACATTCAGTACTGCAGGTATAGTGTAACATTTTATTACATCACACAGAACATTCAGTGCTGCAGGGATAGTGTAACATTGTATTATATCACACAGATCATTTAGTGCTGCAGGGATAGTGTAACATTGTATTACATCACACAGATCATTCAGTGCTGCAGGGATAGTGTAACATTGTATTATATCACACAGAGCATTCAGTGCTGCAGGGATAGTGTAACATTGTATTACATCACACAGATCATTCAGTGCTGCAGGGAGAGTGTTACATTGTATTACATCACACAGAGAATTCAGTGCTGCAGGGAAATTGTAACATTGTATTAATAAACATTAATTTTCAAAAATTGATTTATTTTACAGAAAATGTCCAGTAGAACACAGAGGCAGATTTTACTTCTCTGCGAAAACAAACTAAACTTGTGTAAGGGTTAACAGGTCCATATTAAGACACTAAATTAACCCTCTGAGTGCCAGAGAGGCAATCATCAGATACCTCTCTTGCACTCAAAGAGTTAAAATGTTTGGGGGGGGGACTCTCTTTTATCTTTCACAAATCCTTTTGTTAATTTAGTATAACGTGCTCTATTTGCGGGTAACAATAAATACTCTTTGCAGTGACAATTCGATCATTTTTGGAGAGAACAAGACGACTGAAGAACCAATCTCAGAGGATTTCAAACAATTGTGGCGAATTTGCTGCAGAACATGATGTTCTCTCCCCAATGACATAAACACTCACAACGTGAGATTAGAACACACAGTGATCCTCTTATCACTACATGTATCAACCAGTCATGCACACAGACAAACTGGAGTCATTCTGGAGCAAAGTAACCGCGCCATGAGAGGACCAACAATCATTACCTTTCATGTAACCCTCTGAGTGCCAGCGGGGTATGGAACACATGGACTGTGTCCACAACCAGTGAATTGCCACAGGGCAGTGATTTTGACAGGAGTGGCTGGCAGGGGGCAGCCTGTGAAAACTACAACAGCAAGAATTATTTCTATTGAGTTCCAGCGGGCCCCTGACTTGCACTGAGCTCCGAATTGCACGAGCAATGCCATACTATCTGTCTGTCTATCTATCTATCTATCTATCTATCTATCTATCTATCTATCTCATATCTATCTATCTATCTATCTATCTATCTATCTATCTATCTATCTATCTCATATCTATCTATCTATCTATCTATCTCATATCTATCTATATATCTATCTATCTCATATCTATCTATATATCTATCTATCTATCTATCTATCTATCTATCTCATATCTATCTATCTATCTATCTATCTATCTATCTATCTATCTCTCATATCTATCTATCTCATATCTATCTATCTCATATCTATCTATCTATCTATCTATCTATCTATCTCATATCTATCTATCTATCTATCTATCTATCTATCTATCTCATATCTATATTTCTATCTATCTATCTATCTATCTATCTATCTATCTATCTATCTAGCTATCTATCTATCTAGCTATCTCATATTTATCTCATATCTATTTATCTATCTATCTATCTATCTATCTATCTATCTATCTATCTACCTCATATCTATCTATCTATCTATCTATCTATCTATCTATCTATCTATCTGTCTATCTAGCTATTATCTATCTATCTAGCTATCTCATATTTATCTCATATCTATCTATCTATCTATCTATCTATCTATCTATCTATCTCATATCTATCTATCTATCTATCTATCTATCTATCTATCTATCTCATATCTATCTATCTATCTATCTATCTATCTATCTATCTATCTATCTATCTCATATTTATCTCATATCTATCTATCTATCTATCTATCTATCTATCTATCTATCTATTCTCTCTCTCTATATATATACTGTATATAAATGCCCTTCATCCACCATAGGAAGGCAAATGAAAATTCTCATTGATTTAAATGGAGATTTTAACCCTTTGAATGGTAGTGAGGTGTCCAATGAATTGCTTTGCAATGGATCTGATACCTCATTAGCATTCAAGGGGTTAAAATAATGGTTTAAAACAATCTTTTTCATTTGTTCCTCTCCCCACTGTACCATTAGTTTGCTCTAGAGTTCCACCTCTCTCTGTCTTGATGACTAAGGCTCTGAGTTTCAGTGTTTAAGGGGTTAAAATGGGGAGAGTAAAATCAAAGCCCTAATGATCACAACATTGAAATCTCTTTGACAAATTCCTTTATCACAGAGGATATAAAGAGAGACGGCGCTTCAAAGCAAAGCCGGAATGCCTGGTCTTTATGTAACAAATTGTCCTGGAGTCCCGGAGTGCTCCAGGGTGGGGGTGAGGTCACCCACAGTCATTCACTGCCAAGGTCACCATGCATACACAAACAGGCTGTCTGTGCCAGCCCGGCTGTGAGATCCCCAACGCTCACCCCCATAGCATCCCAGCCATAATCCCATAATTCAGGGGCTTTTCAAGAAGGCGTCTTTGAAGTTCCCAGGGCTTTTAAGCAGTGAGACGATGTGGCAGGGCTTAGCATAACCAACCTGACAATAGTGTCAATGGATTCACAAGAGTAAGGACCGGCAAGTCTCACCCAGTCAAACCGAGACGGACCTGTAAGCTTTCCCTTTCACTACGGATCATATCACACAGTGAAATTATACTGGGGGGGACCACCTGATACCCATCCAGTCTATAGACACTAGGATGATGTACTAAGAAAGCCAACGCCACTTCAGGCAAAATATACCATTTTTCAATTATTGAAATGGGTCTATTAACTCATTAAATGCATAAATACACTGGAAATCTCTCTAGTAGAGAAAATTAGTAATAATTACAATTTAGAAAAAATCTATATTGTATGGTTTATCCTCCTGAGTAAAACAAAGGTACTCCCACTGCTGAGAGTTGTTTTCTTCAAAAGTTATTATAGCTCAAATTTTTTTAGCTACAGTATCTCAATGGCCTGAAATTGTACAGAGGCGCTGTTGTTACACATCCTTTAGAAAGCTCTGGTTAGTTGACCATAAACCTCCATAGGATGGCGTAGCAACAGCGCCACTGTAATATTTCAGGCCATTGAGATATTGCATCTAAAAAAATTCAAGTTTCAGCTGTAATAACTTTTGAAGAAAACATCTCTCTGCAGCAATACCTTTATTTTACTCAGAAGGGTAAACTCTACATATATATTTTTACACGTCAGGTGTTACTATCCCTTTAAAATCCCCATTTCAATACCTCCTAAATGCCACAATTACCTTACTATGGCCATAAAACCTAGATTGTAAGCTCCTTGGGGCAGGGTCCCATTCCTAGTGTATGATTCCCTTGCTGCACTTTCCCTCACAAATAATGTAATGATTGTACTTAACCTTAATGCTCTTAACCCCAGTTCTGTCGTTTTTGTATTGTATTATTTCAACTTCTGTAAAGTGCTGTGTACATGTATGGCGCTATATAAATAAAGATACATACATACATACATAAAATCCCATTGGCCCTTACGACTTCTGGCCTTGTGATTTTATTGCAGCAATAACACTGTCAATCAGGCCTGGATATCATATCCATGGAGGCAGACATGACAGTTGCGTGCAGAACCGCAGCACACAAACTTTGCCCAATGCACATGGTCATCTTACATAGGCTCCTCCAGCAAACTGTCATGTCTTCCTCTGTGGGTGTGGCATGCAGGACTGATCCTAGGGGAACGTTTATAGGGGCCATTAAGATTTTCAAGCCAAAATAAGGTTGAGGGGGTATTATTAGGATATGACAGCTCTACTTAAAGGGATAGTAATGTCAAAAAATAAAGCTATGTAGGATTGTTCAATTACCTTTTTATAATGCACAGTATGCTTTAAATATATTTACCTTCATATTCTTCTTGAAAATTGACTTAAAAGATTCCCCATCTTGCCCCTTTCCATCACGTCACGCAGAGTTCCCTGAGATCTGAAAACCGGCCTGGACGGATTGCAATGAGGGACAATATTGTGTTGGCATAAGGAAAAACCTCCCCCTTTTGTCAAGGAGAGCAGGGTTTACATTATACTGACACACAAAATACTGTTCCTCATTGCAATCTGACCGGAATTGAGAATTGCTTCAATTGAGATCCCATACATGGAATTGTTAGACTGCTAGATTTGAGATCCTGCGTATCGAACTGACAGACTGCTAGACTTGTGATCCTGCAGATTGAGTTGATAGACTGCAAGAATTGAGATATTGTGTACTGAATTGATAGACTGTTAGAATTGAGATATTGTATACTGAATTGATAGACTGCTTGAATTGAGATCCTGTAGACTGAATTGATAGACTGCTAGAACTGAGATATTGTAGACTGAATTGATAGACTGCTAGAACTGAGATCCTGCAGACTGAATTGATAGACTGCTAGAATTGAGAACCTGTAAATTGAATTGATAGACTGCTAGAATTGAGATCATTTAAACCGAATTGATAGACTGCTAGAATTGAGAACCTGTAAACTGAATTGATAGACTGCTAGAATAGAGAACTGTAAACTGAATTGATAGACTGCTAGAATTGAGATACTATAGACTGAATTGATAGACTGCTAGAATTGAGATCCTGTAAACTGAATTGATAGACTGCTAGAATTGAGATCCTGTAGACTGAATTGATAGACTGCTAGAATTGAGATATTTTTGACCAAATTGATTGACTGCTAGAATTGAGGTCCTGTAGATTGAATTGATAGACTGCTAGAATTGTGATCCTGTAAACCAAATTGATAGACTGCTAGAATTGAGATCCTGTAGACTGAATTGATAGACTGCTAGAACTGAGATCCTGCAGACTGAATTGATAGACTGCTAGAATTGAGGTCCTGTATATTTAATTGATAGACTGCTAGAACTGAGATCCTGTAAACCAAATTGATAGACTGCTAGAATTGTGATCCTGTAGACTGAATTGATAGACTGCTAGAACTGAGATCCTGCAGACTGAATTGATAGACTGCTAGAACTGAGATCCTGTAAACCAAATTGATAGACTGCTAGAATTGAGATCCTGTAGACTGAATTGATAGACTGCTAGAATTGAGATATTGTTGACTGAATTGATAGACTGCTAGAATTGAGATCCTGCAGACTGAATTGATAGACTGCTAGAATTGAGATACTATAGACTGAATTGATAGACTGCTAGAATTGAGATCCTGTAGACTGAATTGATAGACTGCTAGAATTGAGATCCTGAAGACTGAATTGATTGAATCGATAGACTGAATTTAAATACTATAGATTGAATCAATAGTGTGCAGTGCTGATAGACTCAGGATAGGTGGAACTATTACCGGTTACTGTAACGGAGGACTGGGTCTATTATATGATATGACTGGGTCCGTTTCACAGAATAATTGTGGCTTTTTTCAGGGGAAGATTGGGGTTATTATTAGGGAGCGATGGGTCAATTACAGGGAAATATTGCAGTTATTAGGGAGAGTTTGTTCTATTAGAGTGGAAAATTGGGGCTATTATTGTAGAAGATTGGGGTATTACTGGGACAGATTGGACTATTACAGTATGATATTGGGACTATTATTGGGGTATTACAGGGACAGATTGGGCTATTACAGTATGATATTGGGTCTATTATTGGGGTATTACAGGGACAGATTGGGCTATTACAGGGGCAGCGGCATTAGAATTATTATTTGGTGCTTGGTGCCTTTGGCAGCTACCCATTGAGCACATCTGACCGGGGGGTCCACGGAAGCCTGCTTTCATTCGCTCCCCGTGCGTTCTGACTTTCCTTTTGGCTGGAAGGGACTGTGCAGAACTTGTAAAATAAACAACTTGTTGCTGTAATTATGGATTTTGCTTCTTTATTTAAATCGTTGGAGGCAGTTGTCCCCCAGAGGCAAGGACTTTTGACAGCTGGTAGAGAATGAGTGCGCTTTGTTCCTGACTACAGACTAAAGCGAGGAAATCCTCTCCTAATCCTGCGCAGATCAACCCTGAGCCTTCTCCTTCACAACGCTGACTTCCTGAACTGATCCCCAACTCTGGCTGCCGTGATTCGCACAGCTTCGTCCAGCAATGTCAGGCGTCCGTGTATACACAAAGGCAAAAGCGGAGCAGTTTTAGGGCCAAACAAACCACACTATAGGGTAGAAATACCCCCTCACACACACACACACTGAATTAACCCCTTGAGTGCAAAGCAATGCTTTGCATATCCCTCTGCCACTCAAATGGTTAAATGCATTGGAGACATCACCATCGTTCAAGAGGTTAAAATTCTCATTTAAATCAATATGAAATTTTGGTTGTCATTTTATCCACTAAGGAGTTCATTTGGGTGTATATAATAGAGCGTATCATCACAGATCTCTCTAGCACTGAACAGGTTAAAATTCTGATGATGCGCTAGGACTGTCATGACTGTCTGTGCATTAATGTCTAGTGATGGTCCTGGCACGTCATGAATTTTTTATGGGAAACAACTTGGGGAATCCGCTTTAGTGAAAGATTTAGGAGAACTGATAGACAATAGACTTCACAGCAGTGTGCAGAGTCACTCAGCTGCTGCAAGAGCAAATAGAGTACTAGCCTGCATAAAAAGAGGAGTAGAGGCAAGGGATGGGAATATTATCCTACCTCTGTATAAATCCTTGGTTAGGCCTCATCTAGAATATGGAGTACAAATTTGGGCGCCGGTTCTTAAAATACATTTTTGACCTAGAAAAAGTGCAGATATGTGCAACAAAACTGATAAAGGGATTGGAGGATCTGAGAGACTAGCCAAACTGGGTTTGTTTACATTAGAGAAGAGACGTCTAAGGGGGGATATGATTACCATTTACACACACCATTTACTCTCCAATTAATTATTTATGCAAAGAGATGAGCTAAGAATGAGTGGTCATCCATTAAGACTGTGTGGTGTGAGTCTCTGGATACAGTGGAAGAAGTGTATATTGTGGATTTCTGGATAAAGTGGATCAGTGTATGTTGTGAATCTCTGGATGAAGTGGATCAGTGTATGGTGTGGATCTCTGGATGAAGTGGATCAGTGTATGGTGTGGATCTCTGGATGAAGTGGATCCATGTCTGTTGTGGATCTCTGGATGAAGTGGATCAGTGTATGGTGTGGATCTCTGGATGAAGAGGATGTGGATCTCTGGATTAAGTGGATAAGTGTATTGTGTGGATCTCTGGATGAAGTGGATCGGTGTATGGTGTGGATCTCTGGATGAAGTGGATCAGTGTATGGTGTGGATCTCTGGATGAAGAGGATCAGTGTATGATGTGGATCTCTGGATTAAGTGGATAAGTGTATGGCATGGATCTCTAGATGAACTGGATCAGTGTATGGCATGGATCTCTAGATGAAGTGGATCAGTGTATGGTGTGGATCTCTAGATGAAGTGGATCAGTGTATGGTGTGGACTCTGGATGAAGTGGATAAGTGTATTGTGTGGATTTCTGGAAGAAGTGGATCAGTATATGTTGTGGATCTCTGGATGAAGTGGATCAGTGTATGGCATGAAACTCTGGATGAAGTGGATCAGTGTATGGTGTGGATCTCTAGATGAAGTGGATCAGTGTATGGCGTGGATCTCTGGATGTAGTGGATCAGTATATTTTGCTCTTTGCCACCAACAAATAAATAAAGGTTAATATCTCAAAACTGATTTATATGACAAACAAATGGCTTCAACAACTCACAGATAGATTTTACTCTCTTTAATATGAACCATTTTCTATATATTCTCCCAGACATTGAGCTTCCTGGACCTAGCACAGCTTTCTGTCATGTACTGTGAAATCAGGGATACTGATAGAGTATATAAAAGATACAATGTAAACATGTTAGCATATGGTATACACAGCACCCAGTGCTGCATACATAGCATTACACTTTATCACTATCCATGCTCTCACAGTCACTGACCTGAAAAGTCTGTGGGATTAGAGTTCCAGTGAGATTACTGTCAGGAACATAAAGGTTTAACAAAAAAAAAAAAAAATCAGCAAAAGTTAAAAAAAAAAATAAAAATAAGAAAAGGTACAAGCAAGTTGACTTGCACAATATGTAAAATTAAAGGGATAGTAATACTTCGTTTTAACTTTATTTTATTTTGTAGGCATTAAAAAAACATGAAGAATGATATAAGTCTTATCTCTCAAACCTTTATGGTTTAAGAGTTATTCACAAGCAAAGTATCCCCCCCCCCGTTCAACCAGATCAGAAGGGAGGTGCCCAGGTAGACTGCAGAGAGGGACAATCTTCAATTAAAGGGGAACTACCACCCCACAAAAACCTAACCTCTATTGATTCTTCATCTGGCGACTAGCTGCTTAGTAGCGCTAGTCGCCAGAAATATTACCCGGTTCTGAAGATTTCGTCCTTTTTCTGACTGTCACTGGAACAGGAAGCACGGAAATCTCGTCCCAGTGACGTCCGTTCGCCTGCGCTGTCAAAAGGCCGGCTCAAAAGGGACTGACAGCGCAGGCGCACGGACGTCACTGGGACGAGATGTCCGTGCTTCCTGTTCCAGTGACAGTCAGAAAAAGGATGAAATCTTCAGAACCGGGTAATATTTCTGGCGACTAGCTGCTTAGTAGCGCTAGTCACCAGATGAAGAATCAATACAGGTTAGGTAGTGGTAGTTCCCCTTTAAGATAAGGGAGAAACCTGAAAAACTTGTCAAGGGGGGCAAGGCTTTCATTGTTCTCATAGGAAGAAGATCGTCCCCTTCTGTTATCTGTCTGGTCTATGGACTGGATTCCACATCTGAGAAGAGATGGCTTACACTAGGTAAAAGGGACGGGAAGGGAAACTTTGCGTGTGAATATCTCTTAAACCATAAAGGTTTGAGAGATAAGACTTATATCGTTCTTCATGTTTTTTTAATGCCTACAAAATAAAATAAAGTTAAAACGAAGTATTACTATCCCTTTAAAGGTTACGATCATTTATAGTATGTTGGAAAAATCTCTAGAGACAAAGGAGGTAACATTTTTCTCTCCTCAGGTCTCTAAAATAACAACTGTCCCCTGCAGAGATTGTGTGTAAACTGTTATCTGTGTGCTCGCCAGTCCGCCTTGTTTGCACACCTGGCAGTGCGTGTGCCAAGGTATACCGTTCATCTAGCCTGACTCTAGCTAACGGCTTAACCATCCCCATAGACGCCAGTCTACCGGGAGCACTTGGAAGAGACTGCAGCTTAGTCTTCAGCAGGGAATGAAACGGTACTGAAAGGCTCATATCTCTATTATGAAAAATGAACCCTTTGAGCACCAGAGAGGTACCCAAATCATTGCGTTGCAATGCTTTGGGTACCCCTCTGGCACTCAAAGGGTTAAACTGTGTCTGTCCTCAGGCCTAGTGGGTGCTGTCAGTAAACCCTTTGTGTGACATGAATATTATTGTCTCGCTGCTGTGTCTTTTTTTAATTGCACACATGTTCTGAACTGGAGGAAACCGCCTGACATATTCATTCGTGTTTATCGATCGGAATAATGAATGTAGATGGCAGGATATCGATGGCACAGTGCATACCTCTTATGCATGGGATAATGATTCAAGTAAAGACACAAACAACTAATTATGGGTTTAAAGGGATAGCAATACTTAAAATGTAAAAAACAATATGTTGTAGGGTTTATCCCTCTGACTAAAACAAGGGTACTCTCACTGCTTAAAGGTGTTTTCTTCAAAAGTTATTACAGTTCAAAGTTGAATTTTTTGGGTGCAATGTCACAGTGGCCTGAAATTGTATAGTGGCGCTGTTGCGACACCATCCTATGGAGATTTATGGTCCCGGGACCAGAGCTGTTCATATGATGGTGTAGCAACAGCGCCACTGTACAATTTCAGGCCACTGCGATATTACACATAAAAAAATTCTACTTTGAACTGTAATAACTTTTGAATAAAACACCTTTCAGCAGTGGGAGTACCCTTGTTTTACTCAGAGGGATAAACCCTACAACATATTCTCTAGGTCACTAGCCTACCAACTTCATGTAACCATAACCAACTAGAAGACCTTCTCCACATTGACAAGGTCCCAGAGCGCCCCCAAGCTGTGACTAAATTAGAAATGAAAAATCCAAAAGGCACCAGGTCCCATACCAAATACCACCACAAAACCGTAAAATAAACAGGGAGGGAGGGACACTGTTCAGTTGTCAACTGTAATGGAAGTGCCCCATAACGCTCACCTATATATC
>CM074718.1:694718936-694723936 GCA_037306005.1 Rhinophrynus dorsalis
ATGGTGGAGATGAAATAAAATAATCAAAAGTTTTGTCAGTTTGACTTTACATATAATGTACCATTACATAAGAACAGCAGAGCAACGCACCGTTACATAAGAACAGCAGAGCAATGCACCATTACATAAGAACAGCAGAGCAATGTACCATTACATAAGAACAGCAGAGCAATGCACCATTACATAAGAACAGCAGAGCAACGCACCGTTACATAAGAACAGCAGAGCAATGTACCATTACATAAGAACAGCAGAGCGATGCACCATTACATAAGAACAGCAGAGCAACACACCATTACATAAGAACATAAGAACAGCAGAGCAATGCACCGTTACATAAGAACAGCAGAGCAACGCACCATTACATAAGAACATAAGAACAGCAGAGCAATGCACCGTTACATAAGAACAGCAGAGCGATGCACCATTACATAAGAACAGCAGAGCAACGCACCATTACATAAGAACAGCAGAGCAATGCACCGTTACATAAGAACATAAGAACAGCAGAGCAATGTACCATTACATAAGAACAGCCGAGCAATGCACCATTACATAAGAACAGCAGAGCAATGCACCATTACATAAGAACAGCAGAGCAATGTACCATTACATAAGAACAGCAGAGCAGTGCACCATTACATAAGAACAGCAGAGCAATGCACCGTTACATAAGAACATAAGAACAGCAGAGCAATGTACCATTACATAAGAACAGCAGAGCAATGCACCATTACATAAGAACAGCAGAGCAATGCACCATTACATAAGAACAGCAGAGCAATGTACCATTACATAAGAACAGCAGAGCAATGCACCATTACATAAGAACAGCAGAGCAATGTACCATTACATAAGAACAGCAGAGCAATGTACCATTACATAAGAACAGCAGAGCAATGCACCATTACATAAGAACAGCAGAGCAATGCACCATTACATAAGAACAGCAGAGCAACGCACCGTTACATAAGAACAGCAGAGCAATGTACCATTACATAAGAACAGCAGAGCAATGTACCATTACATAAGAACAGCAGAGCGATGTACCATTACATAAGAACAGCAGAGCAATGCACCATTACATAAGAACAGCAGAGCAATGCACCATTACATAAGAACAGCAGAGCGATGTACCATTACATAAGAACAGCAGAGCAATGTACCATTACATAAGAACAGCAGAGCGATGTACCATTACATAAGAACAGCAGAGCAATGCACCGTTACATAAGAACAGCAGAGCAATGTACCATTACATAAGAACAGCACAATGCACCACCGCATGAGAACAGAACAGCAATTCACCATTACATGAGAACGACAGAGCATCACCTTGTTATCATATCAGACAATTATTCTAAAGATAAAGGGGAATAAAGTGCCTGTTGTTATCCTATACACAAACATAGCTGGTGTAAAAGGTGGTTATTATAATGTCTAACTTCTCCTTTAAATCTTCTCCTTTAACTCAGACCAGCAGGGCATGACATGAGATCAGCAGGACAACACATCATTCTATGCCACAGCAGGACCATTACTTGAGACCAGCAAGGCATCACATTAATAATATACCATTACCTAGACCATTACACCACATCATTACGCGCCTCCAGTAGGACAAAATAAAAATATAGAAACATCATTTTTGTTGTCAGATAAGAACCAATTGCCCGTCCAGTCTGCCCGTTTTCCTACTGAATTATAATGTAGTGTACATTTATCACAATAGATTTATGCCTGTTTTTGATTTCTGTCACCTTATGAGTAACTATCACCTCTGATGGGAGGCCACTCCATAAGTCTATCACTATATCTGTAAAAACACCATTACTTAACCCTTTGATTACCAGAGACTTATTGAGGGCATTGTGTTGGAATGCGTTGGGTACTTCTGTGGCATTCAAAGGGTTAAGATCAGCAACACATTACATAAAAGCTTCAAGGCAACACAATATATATATAACACCAGGGCAATATGGTAATACACATAAGACCAGCAGAGTGTTACATGAAACCAACAGGGCAACACATTACATGAAGCTAATAGAGCAATACACTAATACACAGGACCAGCAGAGTGTTACATGAAACCAACAGGGCAACACATTACATGAAGTTAATAGAGCAATACACTAATACACAGGACCAGCAGAGCGTTACATGAAACGAACAGGGCAACGCATTATATGACGCTAATAAAGCAATGCACTAATACACAGCACCAGCAGAGTGTTACATGAAACCAACAGGGCAACGCATTACATGAAGCTAATTGATTAATACACTAATACACAGGACCAGCAGAGTGTTACATGAAACCAACAGGGTAACACATTATATAAAGCTAATAAAGCAATACACTAATACACAGGACCAGCAGAGCGTTACATGAAACCAACAGGGCAACGCATTACATGAAGCTAATAGAGCAACACACTAATACACAGGACCAGAAGAGCGTTACATGAAACCAACAGGGCAACACATTACATGAAGCTAATTGATTAATACACTAATACACAGGACCAGCAGAGCGTTACATGAAACCAACAGGGTAACGCATTATATGACGCTAATAAAGCAATGCACTAATACACAGCACCAGCAGAGTGTTACATGAAACCAACAGGGCAACGCATTACATGAAGCTAATTGATTAATACACTAATACACAGGACCAGCAGAGTGTTACATGAAACCAACAGGGTAACACATTATATAAAGCTAATAAAGCAACACACTAATACACAGGACCAGCAGAGCATTACATGAAACCAACAGGGTAACACATTACATGAAGCTAATAGAGCAACACACTAATACACAAGACCAGCAGAGCATCACATGAAACCAACAGGTTAACGCATTATATGAAGCTAACAAAGCAATACACTAATACACAAGACCAGCAGAGCATTACATGAAACCAACAGGGTAACGCATTATATGAAGCTAATAAAGCAATACACTAATACACAGGACCAGCAGAGCGTAACATGAAACAACAGGGTAACACATTATATGAAGCTAATAAAGCAACACACTAATACACAAGACCAGCAGAGCATTACATAAAACCAACACGATAACGCATTATATGAAGCTAATAAAGCAATACACTAATACACAGGACCAGCAGAGCATTACATGAAACCAACAGGGTAACACATTATATGAAGCTAATAAAGCAACACACTAATACACAGGACCAGCAGAGCATTACATGAAACCAACAGGGTAATACATAATATGATGCCAATAGATTAATACACTAATAGTTGAGACCAGAAAAGCAGCACATGAAACAAGCAGGACAGCACATTATTACATGCTGGGACCATCAATGCATTGTGTACCCCTCTGGCACTCAAAGAGTTAAAGGGTTAAACTGGCTCATGCTCATTGGCCTGCTTCAGCATGAACCCCCCCCCCCCCACACACACACAACCATCATGTCCGCCTCGATCCCTGACACACAGGAGTGATTGAAGATTTCATGTATTGAACACAGGGGCAAGAATATAGTTTGTACCGGCCGTTAGGATTTTCTGATCATGGAAAGGTCAGATGGTTTATTGCTGGGAAGTGTTAATTCTCCTTTAACCCTCTGAGTGTAGAAAGAGAGAGGTATCCAACATGCTGCAACCTCTCTGGCACTCAAACGGTTAAAGCTGCAGAGCAAATAGTGAATACGTAAAACTCGGGACAAGCATTAGACTGGTTAACCAATTCCTCTGATTGCAGAGATCAGATTCTTTTGAGAGCTACAGTCCGGGTCCATAAACCACTCTCTCATCACTCAGGTCTTGTCTTCCTTCCACACCCAGTGACATGAGCGCCCTCTATCTACAATCTGTAGAACAAGTCTGCAGCTCGGCTGTATCTGCAGAGTACTGTCAGGTTCTGTGTGTCCTGCTGTGACTGATTTTGGATGCTAGTGTGCGGCGCACAAGGGCTGATACACTAAGGAGAACTGAAGTAATTCTGGAGCAAACCAATTGCACCACAGAGTAAGACTACAAATCATTGATGATTTAATTGGGGCTTTTAAAGGGATAGTAATACTTGAAAATAATTTTATTTTATATTGTAGTCCTTAAAAAAACAAAAATGATATAAGTCTTATCTCCCAAACATTTATGGTTTGGGAAATATTAGCAAGTAAAGTAAAGTTCCCTTTTCCTGGCTGTTTTAGCCAAGTCTGCCATCTAGTGGACAGATTTGGAATCCGGTCCACAGATCAGCAGGCAGCTCTTTAGCAGTGCCGAGATCACAATCTTTAAAAAGAATTTCTTCATTGGAATGGTCTACAGAGTGTGATTGCAAGCCAGTTACACTTTGTAGACAGTTCCAATTAAGCAGGTCTTTTTAAAGAGCGTGATCTCGGCACTGCTAAAGAGCTGCCGGCTGATCTGAGGACCAGATTCCAAATCTGTCCACTAGATGGCAGACTTGGCTAAAACAGCCTGGAAAAGGGAATTTTACTTTACTTGCTAATATCTCCCAAACCATAAAGTTTTGGGATATAAGCCTCATATCATTTTTAATGTTTTTTTAAGGGCTATAATATAAAATAAAATTATTTTCAAGCATTACTATCCCTTTAACCACAGCAATGCTAGTGAGGTCTCCAACACAGTGCATTTAAAGCAGAACTATACCAAATAAAGTGTCCCTCAAATAATTATTCATATTACGATATGCATAGATATACTAGTATTACACATAATAAGTCCGGTGTTATTAAGAAATCCTACTTGATCGAACAGGCAGGCATCTGCGCAAACATCTCCCTTTAGAGACAACTGTTTGCCTGGTCTCCTCTGTGATTGGTGATGGGGAGTAGCATTGTACCTTAACCTGCCCATCAATCTTGGATCAGGTAGGATTTCTTAATAACGCTGGTCTTACTATTATTTCTATGCTTATCGCTATTTGAATAACTAGTTGAACAGCCCGTTACACGGGCCACAGTGTCACAGCCACCCGGTCGCGGG
>CM074718.1:694728936-694896436 GCA_037306005.1 Rhinophrynus dorsalis
CACACACATACATACACACACATACAGTACATATACACACACATACATACACACACATACAGTACACACACATACATACATACACACACACACATACATACACACACATACAGCACACACACATACATACACACACGTACAGTACACACACACACATACATACACACACATACATACACACACATACAGTACATATACACACACATACATACACACACATACAGTACACACACATACATACACACACGTACAGTACATATACACACACATACATACACACACATACATACACACACATGCAGTACACACACATACACATACACACACAAACATACACACACACACATACATACACACACATACATACACACACATAAATAGACACATGTTGTGTAGTCAGTAAGATAAACATACACATAGGTTGGAGATGTCTTTATTGTGTTAGGGGTTAACCTTTTGAATGCCAGAGGGGTACACAATACATTGGAAAGTAATGCGGTGTGTACCCCTATGGCACTCAAAGGGTTAATATACCGAGTTAAAAGTGTGACCTCTATTTGACCTCTGGTGCTGGTAGTTTCCTAATTAGTAAAAAAACTGCGGCAACTCTGGAGTAACCAAATGCATTATGGGAGGACAAAAATTACCCAAATTCCCACTTACTTACTCCACTGCATGCCAGAGAGGTATCCAACACATTACAACGCAAAGGGTTAAATGGGGACCCATGTGAACAATGCATTGCGGACAGCATTCAAGAGGTTAACCGCTCCTTCTATATGAATGCTGAATCCATGTTCGATGTCCCTTACAGAGGGTCACCTGAGGTCCCTCTTTACTGGGGAGATTCCCTGGACTGAGGCCTCTACCCCTACACAATATGTCTCCCCGAAAATGTCCTCACATGACTTCAGTCATGTGACCCAGCCTTGTTCCACTGGTAGTCACAGACCCACACATACACTGTCTGACAGCCCAGGTAGTCACAGACCCACACATACACTGTCTGACACCCCAGCCTTGTTCCGCTGGTAGTCACAGACCCACACATACACTGTCTGACACCCCAGCCTTGTTTCGCTGGTAGTAGCAGACCCGCACATACACTGTCTGACACCCCAGCCTTGTTCCGCTGGTAGTCGCAGACCCGCACATACACTGTCTGACACCCCAGCCTTGTTCTACTGGTAGTCACAGACCCGCACATATACTGGCTGACACCCTAGCCTTGTTCCGCTGGTAGTCACAGACCCACACATACACTGGCTGACACCCCAGCCTTGTTCCGCTGGTAGTCACAGACCCACACATACACTGGCTGACACCCCAGCCTTGTTTCACTTGTAGTCACAGACACACACACACATTGTCTGACTCCCCAGCCTTATTCCACTGGTATCCACAGACCCACACATAAACTGTCTGACACCCCAGCCTCGTTCCACTGGTATCCATAGACCCACACATAAACTGTCTGACACCCCAGCCTTGTTCCACTGGTAATCACAGACCCACACATACACTGTCTGACACCCCAGCCTTGTTCCACTGGTAGTCACAGACCCACACATACACTGTCTGATACCACAGCCTTGTTCCACTGGTAGTCACAGACCCACACATACACTGTCTGACACCCCAGCCTTGTTCCACTGGTAGTCACAGACCCACACATACACTGCCTGACACCCCAGCCTTGTTCCACTGGTAGTCACAGACCCACACATACACTGTCTGATACCACAGCCTTGTTCCACTGGTAGTCACAGACCCACACATACACTGTCTGACACCTCAGCCTTGTTCCACTGGTAGTCACAGACCCACACATACATTGTCTGACACCCCTGTCTTGTTCCACTGGTAGTCACAGACCCACACATACACTGTCTGACATTCCAGCCGTGTTCCACTGGTAGTCACAGACCCACACATACACTGTCTGACACCCCAGCCTTGTTCCACTGGTAGTCACAGACCCACACATACACTGTCTGACACCCCAGCCTTGTTCCACTGGTAGTCACAGACCCACACATACACTGTATGACACCCCAGCCTTGTTCCACTGGTAGTCACAGACCCACACATACACTGTCTGACACCCCAGCCTTGTCCCACTGGTATTCACAGACCCACACATACACTGTCTGACACCCCAGCCTTGTCCCACTGGTATTCACAGACCCACACATACACTGTCTGACACCCCAGCCTTGTTCCACTGATAGCTATAGCCCCAAATAATTCAATAAACATTTTTTTACAGTGTTTTTTGAATGTGAGAAATATTGTATATGTAATACATTCACTCAAATTATAACTAATGTATAATGTGTGGGAAATATGCTCATATATGGGTTTTAGCATCTACCCCTGGATTTCACTTAAATAAATCTGGCCAGCGTATGTCTACCATTAAATGATAATTGTTATTTCTACCCTATTTGCTCATCTTTGGCTTCCAAAATATGAATGTTTGTTAGTGACAGAGGGACAAGCCCTTCCCCGCGTTTTCTTCCTAATTATCTGCTTTCAGTCACACAATTGTTTAGACTTCATACATATGATGTTGTGGAAACAGGGATTTAACCCTTTGCACTGGAGACATCTTTAGCATTGAAGAGATTACATCTGAGTGATCTCTAACATCTGAGGGGTTAAACATGTGCTTTCCAAAAAGTGTACAGTTGTGAATTATCAACCATGCTAAAATATTCAATGTTATTTTAAAGAACATTTATATATTACTAGTGTAAAAGCCCATGCATACGGACCAATGTCCAGTGAGGTAAAGAGGCTGGTCCTGCTCTGCGTACTGCTGCTACCTCACTGGCTGCGCATGCTATGCAGTCATGCACAGTAGAGACTGCCCGAATACACAGAATGCCCCCAGCACAGAACTCCCAGCATTCCACACATAATGCTCCCAGCACAGGACTCCCAGCATTCCGCATGGAATGCTCCCAGCACAGAACTCCCAGCATTCCGCACAGAATGCTCCCAGCACTGAACTCCCAGCATTCCGCACAGAATGCCCCCAGCACAAAACTCCCAGCATTTCCACACAGAATGCCCCCAGCACAGAAGTCCCAGCATTCCACACAGAATGCCCCCAGCACAGAACTCCCAGCATTCCCACACAGAATGCTCCCAGCACAGAAGTCCCAGCATTCCACACAGAATGCTCCCAGCACAGAACTCCCAGCATTCCACACAGAACACTCCCAGCACAGAACTCCCACCATTCCGCACAGAATGCTCCCAGAACAGAACTCCCAGCATTCCGCACAGAATGGCCCCAGCACAGAACTCCCAGCATTCTGCATAGAATGCCCCCAGCACAAAACTCCCAGCATTCCGCGCAGAATGCCCCCAGCACAGAACTCCCAGCATTCCCACGCAGAATGCTCCCAGCACAGAACTCCCAGCATTCCCACACAGAATGCCCCCAGCACAGAACTCCCAGTATTTCCACACAGAATGCTCCCAGCACAGAATTCCCAGCATTCCCACACAGAATGCCCCCAGCACAGAACTCCCAGCATTCCCACACAGAATGCTCCCAGCACAGAACTCCCAGCATTCCGCACAGAATGGCCCCAGCACAGAACTCCCAGCATTCTGCATAGAATGCTCCCAGCACAGAACTCCCAGCATTCCCACACAGTATGCTCCCAGCACAGAACTCTCAGCATTGCGCACAGAATGCCCCCAGCACAGAACTCCCAAAATTCCACACAGAATGCTCCCAGCACAGAACTCCCATCATTCTGTATGTTCGGGCAGTCTCTACTGCGCATGAGTGCATCAGACAAACATTCTGGCCTTTTATATTATAGGATAATCACCCATATCTCATATGTTCTGCTTTCCATCAGATGGGGAAAACATTTTCCTCTGCACTTCTCACTTCCTAGTCAGGACACGACAGTGTAAGGCACAGCAGGAAGTGAAAAGTACACAGGAAAATGGCTTCCCCTAGGCTATAAAAACACAGCACATGCAGTTTTATTTATCTCCATTTCTATCCAGGTATGGAAAAGTTTACTAGCTTATTTATCTCATGTACAGCAGTTAGTCCTCTGAACCATTTGCGTGCCAGAGGAGAACGCAACGCATTGTGAAGCAATGGCACTTTTTCAGACTCACAGCCGACGTTTGGAACATTGCTCCTTCTGTCTTCATTTAACCCTTCAAATTGGGATAAAAGTAACTCGCGGCAGATTTCAGTTTTGATTCAGCTTTGTAAGTAAAAAACTGCACTGTGGTTTTCACTTTGTGCTCTGTGAACATGACGGATTTGGCAAAAGTTCACTCGTATTTCACATCGTAATTTTAATTAAAATAGTTCCAAAATATTACAGAATGTTATAACAATTATAAGTCACATGCAGGGGAATTGTCTTAGATCATTAATAATTTGTTTTTCTTTTACGTAAAAGGGATAGGTTCCTCAATTACATTTTAACCCCTTACTGACCGATCACGTGCCATGCTACATGATGTACTATGACCGTCATGGTCCTTAAATACTTAAGGACCGATGGCGGTCATAGTACGTCACGTGCTTTTACTTACGCTGTAAGTAAAAATAGGGCCTAAAATTGAGTGCTCCAAGACTGGAGCGATCTCTTTCAGGCCACAAAGAGGCGCGCCGATACATGCAACAGGACATGTGTACCGGCGCGTCAGCAAGGATCAAAGCGGTCCTTATGGGATGGAAACATCCCAGGACCGCTGGTCCTTAAGGGGTTAAGGACCGGTGATAGTCCTGGCACGTTACGTACTTAAAGCGCTCCTGTATAAGTACAAATGGGGTCTGAAATTTACAGCTGCAAGACTGCAGCGGTCTCCCTCAGATCCCCGTTCTGCTTGCCGATACATGTCACTGGTCACGATTAAAATAAGGTATCTGGACAAAGTTCTATCTTTCAAACCTTTACGATTTGAGAGATATTCACCGCTAAATTTCCCCCCTCCCTCATGTCAGCTGTAAAGCTGACAGAAGGAGATCCGTGTTGGCCGACTCGAGGAGGCTCTTCAGCCAGAGGTGAAGCTAGAAGCAACCGAGCCCTGGTGTGGAAATTGCCATGGCCCCCCCAAACACATTGTCCCCAGTCTCCACATTTCCCCATTGCCCCAATCTCCACATTGCCCCAAATTTCCACATTGCCACCACATTGCCCTCCAATCTCCACATTGGCCCCCAATATCCACATTGTCTTCACATTGCCCCCCAATCTCCACATTGCCCCCAATATCCACAATGCCATGACATCTCCACATTGCCCCCCAATCTCCACACTGCCAACACACTGCCCCCAATATCCACATTGTCTTCTCATTACCCCCCTAATCTCCACATTGCCCCCCCAATCTCCACATTGCCACCACATCTCCACATTGCCCCCCAATCTCCACACTGCCAACACATTGCCCCCAATATCCACATTGTCTAATCATTACCCCCTAATCTCCACATTGCCTCCAATCTCCACATTGCCACCACATCTCCACATTGCCCCCCAATCTCCACACTGCCAACACATTGCCCCCAATATCCACACTGCCAACACATTGCCCCCAATCTCCACACTGTCTTCTCATTACCCCCCTAATCTCCACATTGCCTCCAATCTCCACATTGCCACCACATCTCCACATTGCCCCCCAATCTCCACACTGCCAACACATTGCCCCCAATATCCACATTGTCTAATCATTACCCCCTAATCTCCACATTGCCTCCAATCTCCACATTGCCACCACATCTCCACATTGCCCCCCAATCTCCACACTGCCAACACATTGCCCCCAATATCCACACTGCCAACACATTGCCCCCAATCTCCACACTGTCTTCTCATTACCCCCCTAATCTCCACATTGCCTCCAATCTCCACATTGCCACCACATCTCCACATTGCCCCCCAATCTCCACACTGCCAACACATTGCCCCCAATATCCACATTGTCTTCTCATTACCCCCCTAATCTCCACATTGCCTCCAATCTCCACATTGCTACAACATCTCCACATTGCCCCCCAATCTCCACACTGCCAACACATTGATCCCCAATTTCCACATTGCCCCTCTTGATCCCCCCAGTGTCCATCTCCTACCTCCCCGGTGGTCTAGTGGCATGGCAGGAGAGGTTTGTGCCTCCTTCTGCACAGACCTCAGAAGCTGGAACTTCCGAGCGGTTCTCTCTTCAGTAATGCAGAGCGCTAGGAGATGATGCATTGCTAGAGAGCCGTAGAGGGAGATCAGCTGTTAGAGATCTGTGCCAAAGAAGGCACAGATCTACTTGCTTCGGGCACCAGGGCGAGGGGGCCGCAGGGGTGGGCAGGCCCCTGGAGTGACAGGCCCGGTTGCAGGTGCGACCCCTATTGTTACACCAGTGTCTTCAGAAGAGCCGTAATTTAAAAAGAAATCATTCTTTGGAACAGTCTAAAAAGTGTGCTTGCAAACCAGGCACACTTTGTAGACCGTTCCAATTAAGTCATTATTTTTAAATATCGCTATTTCGTCAACCGCTGAAGAGCCTCCGGCTGGTCCCAGGACCGGGATCTTCTGCTGTCTGTAGAGCGCTGACGTCAGGAGAAGGGGAGGGAGGTTTGAGAGATGAGACTTTCTCCAGATAACGTATCTTTTAAAATCTACTACATTGCATAAACTTAAAGGGATAGTAATACTTCGTTTTAACTTTATTTTATTTTGTAGGCATTAAAAAAACATGAAGAACGATATAAGTCTTATCTCTCAAACCTTTATGGTTTGAGAGATATTCACAAGTAAAGTTTCCCCTCCCGCCCCTTTTACCTAGTGTAAGCCATCTCTTCTCAGATGTGGAATCCAGTCCATAGATCAGACAGATAACAGCAGGGGCCAGTCTTCTTCCTATGAGAACAATGAAATCCATGCCCCCCTTGACAAGTTGTTCAGGTTTTTCCCTTATCTTAATTGAAGATTGTGCCTCTCTGCACTCTACCTGGGCACTTCCCTTCTGATCTGGTTGAACAGGGGGGGGGGATACTTTGTTTGTGAATATCTCTTAAACCATAAAGGTTTGAGAGATAAGACTTATATCATTCTTCATGTTTTTTTAATACCTACAAAATAAAATAAAGTTAAAATGAAGTATTACTAACCCTTAAACCCTTTGAGTGCCAGAGGGGTATGCAACGCATTGCAAAGCAATGCGTTGCGTACCCCTCTGGCACTCAAAGGGTTAAGGGCTATATGTGCAAAATAAAAGGACATTTGAGGTGTGAACCAAGCACACCACAGGGAGTAAATTAACATTACAAGAATTCCAATTGCTTTTAACCCTTGGAATAACAGAGCATTTTCCAACGTGTTGCAAAGCAAGGAGTTGGGGAGCTCTCTGGCATTGAATGTTTTTTTTTTTTTAATTTAAATCAATAGGACACTTTATTTGTGCTGTCGGGTGCAGTCGGTTTGCTATATAATTTATGTTAACCCCTCAAATGCTGCCCAGGTCTCCAACTCATTCCATGAAAATGCGATAGATTTCTCTCCGGCATCCAAGCAGTTAAAAGCGCCAGTTAATTTAATAGGGAAGTATTCATTGCTCCCCCTACGCTGTGGTCGGTTTGCTACAGAATGAATCCGCTTTCGGCTTTGCGCGTATGGACCTATAAGTCTTAAAACAACTATTTTAAACCCCACTAGAAACAAAGCTGAGATTAGAGGCCTCGTAAACCTCCCATGTAATGCCTGTTAACGCCCTGCAGTTATCTCATTAGGATAAGTCAGCGTCCCGTTAGCAGAACACTCCTCCGCCGCTAACACCACCAGCTTCACAGCTACAAACACAATTTGCAGAGAGATCATTGACTTGTGCAGATTACATTTGGATGTCATTATGTCTAAATCCATTAATCTGATGAGGATATGATTGGTAATCCCTTTAGCACGGATTCAATCATCACATGCCCTGGCATTAAATAACACAGACTTCATACTGGCAAGTCCTGTGGGATCCAAAATGAGCATTAGCCAGAGGGCACCAATCACCCTTTACAGTTGGCAGTTCACTGAATATGCCCTCGAGTATGTGCCTCTCAGTAGAAACCACCATGACTCTGGGGCTCTGATATGCCATATTTTTTTTTACCCTTTCTTGCCCATACTTTAAAATTCTAAAGGATCTGTATTATGAAAACATTTATTGTAAAACAAAAGGTTATTCCTCTGCTGGGAAGATGCTTAATTCAAAAGCTGAAACAGTTCAAACTGACAGGATGTGGTGAAGTTGTTACTATCACATTGTATGTATAACTGTAGCCTCTCCCATAGAATGTAATATAATAACTGTCATGTGCTAGAGCTGTTACTATCACATTCTATATAGACCTGTAGTCAGTGACTCACCTCTCCCATAGCATGCAACATAATAACTGTCATTTACTACAGAGGTTACTATCACATTCTATATAGACCTGTAGTCAGTGACTCACCTCTCCCATAGAATGCAACATAATAATTGTCATGTACTAGACCTGTTACTATCGCATTCTATATAGAACTGTAGTCAGTGACTCACCTCTCCCATAGAATGTAATATAGTAACTATCATGTACTAGAGCTGTTACTATCACATTCTATATAGAACTGTAGTCAGTGACTCACCTCTCCCATAGAATGTAACATAATAACTGTTGTGTGCTAGATCTGTTACTATAACATTCTATACAGACCTGTAGTCAGTGACTCACCTCTCCCATAGAATACAACATAATAACTGTCATGTACTAGACCTGTTACTATCGCATTCTATATAGAACTGTAGTCAGTGACTCACCTCTCCCATGGAATGTAACATAATAACTGTCATGTACTAGAGCTGTTACTATCACATTCTATATAGAAATGTAGTCAGTGACTCACCTCTCTCATAGAATGTAACATAATAACTGTCATGTGCTAGAGCTGTTACTATCACATTCTATATAGAACTGTAGTCAGTGACTCACCTCTCCCATAGAATGTAACATAATAACTGTCATGTACTAGAGCTGTTACTATCACATTCTATATAGAACTGTAGTCAGTGACTCACCTCTCCCATAGAACTTAACATAATAACTGTCATGTGCTAGAGCTGTTACTATCACATTCTATACAGAACTGTAGTCAGTGACTCACCTCTCCCATAGACTGTAACATAATAACCGTCATGTGCTAGACCTGTTACTGTCACATTTTATATAGACCTGTAGTCAGTGACTCACCTCTCCCATAGAATGTAACATAATAACTGTCATGTACTAGAGCTGTTACTATCACATTCTATACAGAACTGTAGTCAGTGACTCACCTCTCCCATAGAATGTAACATAATAACTGTCATGTGCTAGATCTATTACTATTACCTTCTAAATGGAACTGTAGTCAGTGACTCACCTCTCCCATAGAATGTAACATAATAACTGTCATGTGCTAGAGCTGTTACTATCACATTCTATATAGACCTGTAGTCAGTGACTCACCTCTCCCATAGAATATAATAATAACTGTCATGTGCTATATCTGTTACTATCACATTCTATATAGGTCTGTAGTCAGTGACTCACATCTCCCACAGAATATAATAACTGTCATGTGCTAGATCTGTTACTATCACATTCTATATAGAACTGCAGTCAGTGACTCACATCTCCCATAGAATATAATAATAACTGTCATGTACTAGAGCTGTTACTATCACATTCTATATAGAACTGTAGTCAGTGACTCACCTCTCCCATAGAATATAATAATAACTGTCATGTGCTATATCTGTTACTATCACATTCTATATAGGTCTGTAGTCAGTGACTCACATCTCCCACAGAATATAATAACTGTCATGTGCTAGAGCTGTTACTATCACATTCTATATAGACCTGTAGTCAGTGACTCACCTCTCCCATAGAATATAATAATAACTGTCATGTGCTATATCTGTTACTATCACATTCTATATAGGTCTGTAGTCAGTGACTCACATCTCCCACAGAATATAATAACTGTCATGTGCTAGAGCTGTTACTATCACATTCTATATAGAACTGCAGTCAGTGACTCACATCTCCCATAGAATATAATAATAACTGTCATGTACTAGAGCTGTTACTATCACATTCTATATAGAACTGTAGTCAGTGACTCACCTCTCCCATGGAATGTAACATAATAACTGTCGTGTCCTAGAGCTGCTGGACTTGACAGAAGAGGGGGATGTGGTACATGGCCGAGTGCTTTGACATTATTAAAGCATGTAAATCCATTGAAACATGCTCATTCCTGTCTGTGTTAAGGTGGAAATGTTTGCTAGGCACATCTGGTTTCCAGTGAAGAGGTTAATCCTTTGAATGCCAGAGCGGTCTCCAATGCATAGTGTTGCATATTTGGCACTGAAAGGGTTTTTACAGTGGAAGCAACACCATAAAACCTCACTATTTACATTGACTTGTGCTGGATATTAGGCTACTGAAGCATTTTCATATGCTTCCATTAACTGCATAACCCTTTATATCAGGAACACACATGATAACTTTATCCTGCAGGAATGCATTGTGTCTCTGATTTAAAGGGATAGTAATGTCTCTTATAAAAGTAGTTAACCGAGTCTTCTTTATCTTAAAAGTAACAAATTGCGCTATGTGTAAGACCTTACTTGTAGTTCACAAGTTATTGAGCGATAAAGATCCCCCGGCCGACCCTTCTGGTCGCCTCCCACTTAACCCTTCGAGTGCCAGAGGGGTACGCAGCGCATTGCTTTGCAATGCATTGCGTACCCCTCTGGCAGTCAAAGGGTTCATCTGAAATCTGGTCATGGGATATGACTTCAGTACGTAAGTATATGGAACAGCACAGCTTGATGAAGGAGGGAAGGATTTCTCTTTGCTTACTGAACATTGTCCCTCACTGCAGCCGTCCAGATCAGACTACAGCTTCTGCGTGACGTGGTCAGAAGATGCGGGCAGGGGCCACAAGATGCGGGCAGGGGCCACAAGATGCGGGCAGGGGCCACAAGATGCGGGCCGGCACACTCTGTAGAAGTTCCATTAAAGGACTTCTTTTTCCATGACACGATCTTGGCTCTGCTGAAGAGCCTCCGGCGGTCCCGGCACCGGATTCCCTTGGAGTCAGCTAGAGCGCTGATGTCAGGGAAAAGGCAGAGAGGGGGAACTTTGGTCCTGAATATCTCTCAAACCATAAAAGTTTGAGAGCTGGGACTAGGGGCATTAAGTTTTATTTTTTAATGCCTACAAGATTAATGTTTCTACAAATGTGACAATACTATCCCTTTAATGGAACATGTGGTCTGCTTAGTTTCTAGTGAATCAAGTAACATGCCTTCAATTTTGCTGGTACCCATTTTTTTTTTTTCCCGTGCGCAACACTTGCCAGAAGAAAACAAATCAAGCTGCTAATCACAGGTACACATCCACTGTGCACTAAAGTGCTAATGCATTAGCCTACCACAAGTTGGCATCAGTCACAACATTATCGCTGACTGGTTATTCAGCTTAGTGGGTCTGGCTTAAAGGAGCAGTAAACTTTTTTTTTATGAAAACACATATTTTATAGAGCATTTCCTGCTGAATAAAACAAGGTCACTCCCATCGCTGTCAGATGTTTTATTCAAAATTTATAGCAGTTTAAATAACCAGGAAGTGAATTTACTGTGTTTACTTCCTGATAGTTCTAACTGACAGGAAGTGAATTTACTGTGATTACTTCCTGATAGTTCTGACAGGAAGTGAATTTAATATGTTTACTTCCTGATAGTTCTAACTGGCGGGAATTGAATTTACTGTGTTTACTTCCTGGAAGATCTAACTGACAGGAAGTGAATTTACTGTGTGTTTACTTCCTGATAGTTCTGACAGGAAGTGAATTTACTGTGTGTTTACTTCCTGATAGATTTAACTGACAGGAAGTGAATTTACTGTGTTTACTTCCTGATAGTTCTAACTGACAGGAAGTGACTCTGCAGTTTCTATCACATTCTATGGAGAACTGTATGTCACTGACTTTCCTCTCCATTAGAATCTAACAGGAAATCTAATTAGAATTTGACCACTAGAGGGCACTGCTAATGTAAAAAAACATGGGTTTAAACTGTAATAACTCTGGAAATATAAATCTCTGGACAGTGGGAGTACCCTTATTTTACTCAGTAGGAAAATCCAGAATTGCTCCAGAATTGCTAACTTTAAACTATTACCTAAAAATGAATAGGGTTCATACCTTTTAAAGGGGAATTATCACCCCTAAACAACTTTACCTAATTGCCATCCTAATATAGCGATAAGCTTTAATAGTTGGTTGTTTTTTTTTGTTTTTTTTTAAATGCATGCACTTGCGAAATTTACATTATTATCCCCCTTAATGACCGGCCGATAGGCGAGGTCAGTTAAGGACCACGGAGCATTTTTTTTAAAAATTTCCGCTTCCAGACTCCCCGAACGGCGTGCAGCCGTGGGGGGAGCCCGAAATTCCATGACGGTCATAGTACATCATGGGTCGTTAAGTCAGATTGACCCATGATGTACTATGACCATCAAGGGTCGTTAAGGGGTTAAAAATGAGCCGTGTCCTTACTTCAGGACAGACTGCGGTTATAGCTCTGCACCTCGGTCTTTAAATATCCCTCTGTTCCCTCCCCAAGTATTGTCGCGGTCCACCCAGCTTACATGGAGAAATCCTCCGCCATTATCATTTTCGACACTACTTGGGGAGGAACAGGACAGAGCTGTAAACACTGACGATTAAAGCTTATTGCTCTATAAGGATTTTAAGTAGATAAACTTGTATAGTGGTGATAATTCCCCTTTAAACATCATTTAATCTTAGCCAGCATTTGTAAAAATAATATCTTAAGTGTATAAACCACAAACTATATTATACATCTGTTTTTCCTTTTCATCTGCAGGCAGATGTGAATGAGCAGTTCACCCCTCTTTGTGTGTACAACAGATTAGGGCAATGTAAGGCACAATTCAGAAAAACAGTGACATGAGATGGATGGGTTCTAATCTCAGAGCAGTTATCTCTGTTTATCGGTTTTATCACTGTTTTAAAAGGTCTGGTAAAAAGTGGGCAAATGTAGCCACTTTTACCTTCTATTTTGCAAGATTTTAGCTCTGTATCACCAAGGAAAATGTATAAAAAAATGCTGTCTAGGAATTTATAACATTTTCATTTTTAGTAACAATGGAGGAGATTTATAAAAGTGCTTTAGGAGAGAGAGAAATGTCTGTAATCTGTGCTAAAACCGAAGTTCAGCTTTTAAGAAGAATCTTACGCCAGTTTTGGAAGCCTTATCGCAAAGCTGAGTTTTTGGAAAAGTGACCGTGCAGCTGGCGAAAATTCTGATGCTGCGGATTTATAAAGAAAGGTTGCTACACGTGACAAGATAGTGACAGAATTTCCGCCATACATAATCTGTTCTTCATCCCTTAACTACCCTTGATGTGTCAGATCTATCATGCTGGTTCCGGAACTTAACCCTTTGAGTGCCAGAGGGGTACGGAACGCATTGCTTTGCAATTCGTTCCGTACCCCTCTGGCACGCAAAGGGTTAAGAAGTAGTGACAGCGCCTCATGGAATGCCAGTTTTGGCCACCACCACACCGGATCAGGCTGTTGTTACAGGGTTACGCATTCCAGACATTAATATCTGGATAATAACGCCATATTTATAAGTACACCCTTACTCATGTATAAATCAGACCTGACGTTATCACTGGTTGCCATGACGTAAGCACAATTCTTTAAAAAGTGCCAGAATCGGTTTATAAATCCCTCCCCAGTGTCCCTTTAACCCTTTGAGAGCCAGAGGGGGTACGTAACGCATTGCAAAGCAATGTATTGCGTACCCTTCTGGCACTCAAAAGGTTAAGTGTTAATTCTGGGGCAAACCAACTACACCACAGGGAAAGAATTAAAATTCTGATTTATTTAAATGAGTCTTTTAACCGATTGAATGCTATATGCTTCGCAATGTGCTGGACACCTCCGTAGCATTCAAGGAATTATAAGACCCAGTTAAAATCAATGGACATTTAGGGAACGTTTATCCCTTCTAAGGTGCAGGTGGTTTGCTCCAGTCCGTCTTATTAAATCAGCCGTGAAGACTTTAACGCGCCTGAGCAGGGCTGTGCAGCTGTGTCTGCTAATAGCTCGCCGTCAGTCTGACAAGACACCCAGGTAATAATATCCTGACATCCTGACAAGCCAGCTGTAAGATGGCAGGAGAGCGCCTGCTAAACCCCTTGTTATTGGCCGTTCCATCTGAGCGCCACCGCGGCCTGAGGATGTTAGCAGTCGATTTTCTTCCCTCTCAAGCTGTAACGGCTCATTGAAGAGACGTCGCAGTCATCAGCAGTGATGGTAATATGCTCAGCGAAACGTCCACAAAGAAAAGGGAACAATTCTACTGCAAACCAGCTGCATTATAGAGACCAATAAAAAATAAAAAAACTTATATTTAAAGCAGAACAGCCGCTTTGTAACAAATAGTGGGGCAGAGCTTTCAAAATCACAGATATTTGTTAGCCATTTTGTGTTTCAAACAATAATTTGAGTTATTAGGCTTTATTTATTTGTCAGTTTACACAAATCAGCCAGTGGTGGGGAGTTGTGATGAGAGGGAGAGCAGTGTAGAATGTCAGGCTCTGACTGGCAGGAAGTGGCAGGTAGGAGGGAGAGCAGTGTGGAATGTTAATATCTGGATAGCACAGAGTAGCAGGTAGGAGGGAGAGCAGTGTAGAATGTCAGTATCTGGATAGCAGGGAGTGGCAGGTAGGAGGGAGAGCAGTGTAGAATGTCAGTATCTGGATAGCAGGGAGTGGCAGGTAGGAGGGGGAGCAGTGGGGAATGTCAGTATCTGGATAGCACAGAGTAGCAGGTAGGAGGGAGAGCAGTGTGGAATGTCAGTATCTGGATAGCACAGAGTAGCAGGTAGGAGGGAGAGCAGTGTGGAATGTCAGTATCTGGATAGCACAGAGTAGCAGGTAGGAGGGAGAGCAGTGTAGAATGTCAGTATCTGGATAGCAGGGAGTGGCAGGTAGGAGGGAGAGCAGTGGGGAATGTCAGTATCTGGATAGCACAGAGTAGCAGGTAGGAGGGAGAGCAGTGTGGAATGTTAATATCTGGATAGCAGGGAGTGGCAGGTGGGAGGAGATCAGTGTGGAATGTCAGTGTCTGGATAGCAGGAAGTGTCAGGTGGGAGGAGAGCAGTGTGGAATGTCAGTATCTGGATGGCAGGGAGTGGCAGGTGGGAGGAGAGAAGTGTGGAATGTCAGTATCTGGATGGCAGGGAGTGGCAGGTGGGAGGAGATCAGTGTGGAATGTCAGTATGTGGATAGCAGGAAGTGTCAGGTGGGAGGAGAGCAGTGTGGAATGTCAGTATCTGGATGGCAGGGAGTGGCAGGTGGGAGGAGAGCAGTGTGGAATGTCAGTATCTGGATAGCAGGGAGTGGCAGGTGGGAGGAGAGAAGTGTGGAATGTCAGTATCTGGATGGCAGGGAGTGGCAGGTGGGAGGAGAGAAGTGTGGAATGTCAGTATCTGGATGGCAGGGAGTGGCAGGTGGGAGGAGAGAAGTGTGGAATGTCAGTATCTGGATGGCAGGGAGTGGCAGGTGGGAGGAGAGCAGTGGGGAATGTCAGTATCTTTATAGCACAGAGTGGCAGGTGGGAGGGAGAGAGCAGTGTGGAATGTCAGTATCTGGATACCACGGAGTGTCAGGTGGGAGGAGAGCAGTGTGGAATGTCAGTATCTGGATGGCAGGAAGTGTCAGGTGGGAGGAGAGCAGTGTGGAATGTCAGTATCTGGATGGCAGGAAGTGTCAGGTGGGAGGAGAGCAGGGTGGAATGTCAGTATCTGGATGGCAGGAAGTGGCAGGTGGGAGGAGAGAAGTGTGGAATGTCAGTATCTGGATAGCAGGGAGTGGCAGGTGGGAGGAGAGAAGTGTGGAATGTCAGTATCTGGATGGCAGGGAGTGGCAGGTGGGAGGAGAGAAGTGTGGAATGTCAGTATCTGGATGGCAGGGAGTGACAGGTGGGAGGAGAGCAGTGGGGAATGTCAGTATCTTTATAGCACAGAGTGGCAGGTGGGAGGAGAGAAGTGTGGAATGTCAGTATCTGGATAGCAGGGAGTGACAGGTGGGAGGAGAGAAGTGTGGAATGTCAGTATCTGGATGGCAGGGAGTGGCAGGTGGGAGGAGAGCAGTGGGGAATGTCAGTATCTTTATAGCACAGAGTGGCAGGTGGGAGGAGAGAAGTGTGGAATGTCAGTATCTGGATGGCAGGGAGTGGCAGGTGGGAGGAGAGAAGTGTGGAATGTCAGTATCTGGATGGCAGGGAGTGGCAGGTGGGAGGAGAGCAGTGTGGAATGTCAGTATCTGGATGGCAGGGAGTGTCAGGTGGGAGGAGAGCAGTGTGGAATGTTAGTATCTGGATAGCAGGGAGTGACAGGTGGGAGGAGAGCAGTGTGGAATGTCAGTATCTGGATGGCAGGGAGTGGCAGGTGGGAGGAGAGCAGTGGGGAATGTCAGTATCTTTATAGCACAGAGTGGCAGGTGGGAGGAGAGCAGTGTGGAATGTTAGTATTTGGATAGCAGGGAGTGACAGGTGGGAGGAGAGCAGTGTGGAATGTCAGTATCTGGATAGCAGGGAGTGGCAGGTGGGAGGAGAGCAGGGTGGAATGTCAGTATCTGGATAGCAGGAAGTGGCAGGTGGGAGGAGAGCAGTGTGGAATGTCAGTATCTGGCTGGCAGGAAATGGTAGATCGGAGGAAGAGCAGTGTGGAATGTCAGTATCTGGGTAGCAGGGAGTGTCAGAGGGGAGGGAGAGAGCAGTGTGGTTGGCAGGGGAGACAGGTCATATGGAGAGCAGTGTAACTTTTCAGATGAGATACTAAAAAATTAAAATGATTTTTACATATTACGTGTCACTATCTTTTAAGTTTTCAAATACCATAAAATCTCAGGTATAATATGCTCCCTTGTTTTCCCTCCCTCTCCCCACAAAAAAAAACTAGTTTCTTATCTGCTTCCCTCCCTCTACCCAGCTCAGTATACTCCCTCCACCCACCTCAATACACCCCCACCTTCCCCTCCCTCTACTCACCCCCCCGGAGGCTTATGGGATATCTGCGCTGCAGGCAACATGTTTGCATTTGCCATCCACCTCTGCATCTCCCTGTGAGGACCTGTGTTCATTCAAGATGATGGTAGTGCCCTTTGACCTGCAGGTCTTTGTAGGGCACTACCATAGATCTAACGCATAGACCTCTGCGCACTGAGACTACAGTACTGCCCTGCAAGGACCTTCAGGTCCTCAAAGGGCATTACTATTATATTCAAACTAGTTGAACAGCCCGTTACACGGGCCACAGTGGCTCTGGCGGCCGGTCGCAGGGCAGTCACGTGCAGCAGAGACTGGCCGCGCCACTTCTGATACTGTATAAGCCGCGGCGCGGGTGGTCTGTACTGAGCATGACTGCCGCACGCGCAGCAGTGTCTACTGCGCATGTCGGGCATTACACGCAACTTAGCGAATTATTATATAGGATAACGCAGGTCCTCACAGGAGGATGCGGGAAGCGGGTGACAAATGCAAGCATACCGCCCACTGTGCAGAGTTCCCAGATGCCTCCAGTGGGGGTGAGTAGAGGAAGGGGAAGATGGAAGCATGCTGAGGTGGAGGGAGGGAGTAGGGTTGCCACCTTTTCTTCAAAAAGATACCGGCAATGGCATTCCGTCCATAAACTTAACATTGGACAGAAGCCAATTTTTTACCGGCCTGCCGGTAAAATACCGGCTGGGTGGCAACCCTAGGAGGGAGGAGTGTATTTATATATATATTTTTTCTCTTGTGTATAATACTCCCCCTCAGGGCTCAAAATTTCCACTTGCCACTAGCCAATGGTGAGTGAAAATTCAGCCCTGGCGAGTAGAAATTCAGCCCTGGTGGGTATGTTATGTATTGCAGCGACGAGTAACTTTTCAGGTCTGGCTAGTAGCAAAGGACTTAAAATTATAAGCCCTGCTCCCCCTATACGTCACATGAGGTGAACAGGGGCAAAATGATTAAAGGCCAAATTTTACAGTGTTCACTTCTGAATTCAAGTTGACCGATCCATTATAACCCTTTGGAAGCTAGGGACATCTCTGGCTCCCTAGGGGTTAAACATCAACCACCCAATTACGCTCCAGAAGAGCCGTCGGGTATCTCCGGGGGTGGCCATACCAGGACTTGTAGAAGCAGGACAGCCATCTGTGTGGAAGGCTCCGGGCGCTGAGCGGATTTTGCTCACATTCCACTCAGGGAGAGTTTGCCAATTCTGTCACTTATTATCCGGTCCCTGTCGCCTCATTTCAAGTGCGCCCCGCAGCTCTCATCTGCCTGCTGGGGCCGAATCGTACAGAACATGAAAACCCTCCCATCCCCCAGGAAGCCATGACAGGACGGCAACGTGTCTCCGAGTCCACAGGATTTGATTGAACCGTTTGACCCAGAATTGCGGGATTCTACGCATTCCAGTCTGTGATCAGTAATTAACCCCTTGAAGACCACAGGGACATGCACCTCCCTGGTCATCAAATGGTTAAACCTTTGACTTCCAGAGAGATATCCAACAGCATTGCCATGCAATGCAATGCGTTGGATAACTCTCTGGCACTTGATGGGTTAACTTTTTTTTTTTTTTGCCTCAAGCTAAAAATGACATTAAATGGAGCTTTTAACCTCTTGAATGTTAGAGAGGATGTGGAATGCAGTGGAGAGATCTCCAGCATTCGAGGGGTTGTTTTGCCCCAAAACTGTACCTCTTTAGCTGATTAAATTACGCTTTTTAGGGCCATACTCATTAACCCTATGAGGGTTAGAGAGGCATCCAGTGCATTGTGTTGCAATGCATTGGATACCATCAGGCACTCAAAGGGTTAAGCTATGGAAGTGCAATTCTGGAACAGACCAACCGCAGATTCCCGCTTATGTAAATTATGCCTTTAACCCCTTTCATGCTAATGAGATCTTTCTAGCATTCAAAGGGTTAAAATCTCCATTTAATTCAATTGGAATTTGCATTAGTCTCCTATGGGGGGTGTTGATTCACCCCCCCTCCAAAAAAAATTGTTCCAGTTTATTAAAGGGATAGTAATCTTTTTTTTAAAAATCTTCTTTATAATAAAAGTAACACATTGCGCTGTTTAAAACAACTTACATTTCTGTAGTTCATAACATATTAACTGTAGAAAGATCCCCCGCCTGTCCACATCAATGCTGCAGCTCAGGGTGGTCTGCACAGATGACGCGAGGGACAGTCTTCAATGAGCAAAGGGAAATCCTGTTCTCCTTCATCAAGGTGTGCAGAGTTTGCCTAATACTTACTGTGTCAAGATTGTGCCTCGCTGCATCCATCCGGTCCCAAGACCAGATTAGTGATTCAATGGGAGGCGGCTATAAGGGGTGGGAGGGGGATCTTTCTACAGTTAACACTTTGAGTGCCAGAGGGGTACAGAATGCATTGCAAAGCAATGTGTTCTGTACCCCTCTGGCACTCAAAGGGTTAATATCTTATGAACTACAGAAATGTAAGTTGTTTAAAACAGAGCAATGTGTTACTTTTATTGTAAAGAAGACTCGGAAATCTTGTTTTTTTTTTAACACCTTAAGGACCGGACATGCACGCACGTGGAGGTCACTTAAGGACCATGGAGTATTATTTTTTTTTTTTAGGAATCCGATTCCGGACTCCCCGAACAGCGTGCAGCCATGCGAGGAGCCCGGAATTCCATAACGATCCTGGTACGTCATCGGTCGTCATCCAGCCATAACGTACCTAGGGTTGCCACCTTTTCTTCCAAAAAATACCGGCCATGGCATTCCTCCATAGACTTAACATTGGACAGAAGCCAATTTTTTACCGGCCTGCCGGTAAAATACCGGCTGGGTGGCAACCCTAAACGTACCAGGACCGTCAAGGGTCCTTAAGGAGTTAAAGGTTACTATCCTTTTAAATCTGTCTCAATGGGGTTAAAATTCCTAAAACCGCAGAAAAAAAAAACATTTGCTTTTCTTGAATCCTGTGGGAGCCAGAGAGAGGTATCCAATAAATTGCGATGTGTTGGATACCTTTATCTGGCACTCAAGGGGTTAACCCGACATACAAGAATCCTTCAAACCCAAGCAGGCCGCTTTCCTCATTAGCCGGCCAGAAAGCCTGAGGAACAGACTGCAATCGTCTACTTAAAAACCATATATTATTATTTGTTTTTATACCCTAAGGTCTGGTAGAAAGAATTGAAGCAGGCGATTATGGTTTTACTAATATCCCTTATTCCACAAAGTGATACCTGTAGGCTTGCAACAATAAGACTTGAAAGGATGTTTTAATCTGGTTTGAATGCCAGCTGTCAGGGGGATGATTAAGCTGTCTAGTGAAGTGTCTAAACAGAGAAAACACTTACAAAGTTTGCTGGATATTAAAGATGCATTTAGTGCTCCTGCCGGCATAAAATACATTTTCAAATAAATATATTAAATTCTTCTTATCGGTTTCATAAAGCACAGCGAACGTTAAGGAAGAAAAAATAAACAAAATGCTGCGCTAGGCAGATTATTCCAAAGTGGAAACATAACACTACAATTATTTAATATTTCCTTTATCTGTCTGCATTAATAAAATAAATGTACAAACATTGAGTCTGAAAACTTAATGTGATTCTCATGGCGGATAAATTATAGCTAGTTTCACGCACGCACCTTTTTACATTACTGTGGTGGAAAATCCTAACGACCATTATGAATTTTCCCCTTGTGTCACCTCTTACCAGCTAAATATTAGCATTCCACTCTTCCTCCCAACTGCCACTTCCTACCAGGATGTACTGGCCAATGTGCATAAACTGAGAAAATAATATAATATCTCATAGACTATAGATTTAAATAACAAAATGATAAAATAACATAATATCTCATAGACTATACTTTTAAATAAAAAAATGTGTTGTATTCATCTCTGGCACTTAAAGGGTTAACTTAACCCTCTATGTGCCAGAGATACGCAACACATTGCTTTGCAATGTGTTGCGTACCACTCTGGCACTCTACGGCATAATTACTTTTTCCTTAATATATCATCCTCATTGCGCACCACTGAATGTAATGCTATAATAATTGTCATAATTTCTTCTCTTTATACTTAACCCTTTAACGACCCTTGACGGTCATGGTACGTCATGGGTAAAAAGTGCCTGAACGACCCATAACGTACTATGACCGTCACGGATTTCAGGGCTCCCCGCGCAGCTGCACGTTGTTCGGGAAGCCCTGAGTCCGATCGTCAAAAAAAAAAAAATGGTCCGTGGTCCTTTAGTGACTGCCGCATGCCTGTGCGGCCGGTTGTTAAGGGGTTAATTACCGGGTCAGAGACTGATTCCTAGGGTTCATCGAGTTCCCTTGTAACTCTGCCCACTTCGATGAACATTCCAGCAACTCCTGGATCTACTCACTCTCCGTCCGTGAGAGTGAGAGGCCAGTATTGATTACTATCTCATCTCCACCAAATAACTGTTTATTTAATCCCGAAATTGCGGCCAGTTCAGTAAAAAAGACAGAATTACATGTCCTGCTTCTGTTTTGTGTGTTCAGGCAGCGAGAACTCTAAATTACGTCATGTTAACCCTTTCAGTGCCAGAGGGGTACGCAACGCATTGCGAAGCAATGCGTTGGGTACTCCTCTGGCACTGAAAGAGTTAAAGGGATATTAATGTGTCTTAACAAAACAGCAATTAATAGTACTGATGTCTGATACTCGTTCATAACTTGCTAGTTACGCAGTAATTATATGATGAAGTTAACCCCTCCTGCCCCTTTTTCCCGATGTCATCACTTCTTGCTCAGATCTGACATCGGATCACTGCGAGGGACAATCTTCAGTCAGTATTAGGGAAAACCTGCCCTCCTTGTTCCCCTTATACTAACAGAGGGAAGATTGTCCCTCTTTGTGACCTGTCCTGTCCGAATGCCGGTTTTCAGACCTGAAGGGAGGCGGCTTACAATTGGGAAAAGGGGAGGAAGGGGTAAACTTGATCCTATAATTACAGCGTAACTAGCAAGTTCTGAGCAGTGCGAGCATCGGACACCAGTACTATGAAAGTGATAGTAATACCTCAATAAAACTTTAGCTCCGATTATTCGTTACAATTTTTTTAACAAGTTGCGCTGTTTATAGTTACTTACAGATTTGTAGTTCAAACCCTACTCAAGAGGAAAAGATCCCCTCCCGCCCCTTTCCTTGCATCACTCTGCCTCTCAGTCTGGTCAGGATGGAGCACGGCGAGGGACAATCTTCAGTAAGCAAAAGGAAAATCCTGCCCTCCTTCCTCAAGGGGGCAGTGTTTTCCTTATACTTACTGAATGAAGATTGTCCCTCGCTGCTTTGCAATGCATTTCGTACCCCTCTGGCACTCAAAGAGTTAAAGAATAATCGGAGCTAAAGTTTTATTTAGGTATTAAATAATAATAAGCAGCTCTAATTAATCATCATAGTATTTGGACCTTGGAGAGTGTTATTTCAGTTCTGTCAGAGTTGTATTACAAGAGTAATTGAATGATAAAGTATCTCCCTCCCACTCCTTTTACTGATGTAACACTGCTCAGCCAGATCAGAAGGGAGGTGCCCAGGTAGATTGCAGAGAGGGACAATCTTCAATTAAGATAAGGGAAAAACCTGAAAAACCTGTCAAGGGGGGCAGGGCTTTCATTGTTCTCACAGGAAGAAGATTGTGCCCTTCTGTTATCTGTCTGGTCTATGAACTGGATTCCACATCTGAGAAGAGGGGGCTTACACTAGGTAAAAGGGACAGGAGGGGGATACTTTATCTTTCAATTACTCTTGAACTACAACTCTGACAGAATTGGAATAACACCGTCTATGGCTCAAATACTATGAAGATTAATAGAAGCTGCTGTTTTTGTGAAACATTACTATCCCTTTAAGTATGACGATGATCTGAGCTGCTTGTGTTGCCAATGAGAACACCTTCCTGTTCCAGTAAGCAGGGATATATCACCTGATATCTATGCTCTGGGGAACTTTATGGGTTAATATTCCAAAGCTCACAGGGTCAGCTCAAATCCAGAGAGTTCCCCCATATAAAGGTGTGAAAATAAATATATATAGATCTACATTGTTGTATTCAGTTGTACACAATAACGCTGGCATGTTAACCCACTGAGTGACAGAGAGGTATGCAACACACGTACCCCTCTGGCACTCAAAGGGTTAAGGAGAAGTGAGGAAATTCTACAAGTTCACCGCAGAGAGGACACGCCCGCCTTCCCAAGATTCCCATTGATTTAACCCCTTGAATGCTAGGTCTCCAAGCCATTGCGTAAAGACATGCAAACTATCCCAAAATTCCCACTGATTAATGCTCCGATCACTCAAAGGGTTAAACGTTGATTTTTTTTTTTTTTTAAGCCCCCTTAAAAGTAAAATAACATAGTAATTTAGGTTGAAAAAAGACTTGCGTCCATCTAGTCCAACCCCTATTCCTGTTTACCATCGTTGATCCAAAAGAAGGCAAAAAACCCCTCAATACGGCAATTTCAAATTCTGCCTTGAATGGGGGGAAAAAATTCCTTCTTGATTCCAAATCGCAATCAGATTTCTCCTTGGATCAACAAGCCCTAACTAAATATTAATCCCAATACTAATGTACATAGCCCTCTATGTTATGCTCTTTTAAATAAGTATCCAGGCCCTTTTTAAAGGCATCTAATGTATTCGATAGCACCACCTCCTCAGGCAGTGAATTCCATACCTTTATTGTCCTTACTGTAAAGAAACCCTTCCGCTGTTGTAGATGAAATCTCCTTTCCTCAAGTCTAAGCAGGTGGCCCCTTGTCCTTTGTACTGTTCTGTTAATGAACAGGTCTGTGGAGAGCCCTTTGTATGGGCCCTGAACATATTTATATAGTGTTATCATATCCCCTCTAAGACGCCGTTTCTCTAGTGTATACAAGTTTAACTTTTCTAGCCTTTCTTCATAACTAAAACTTTCCATTCCCCTTACTAGTGTTGTAGCCCTCTTCTGCACTCTTTCTAGTTCCATAATGTCCTTTTTCAGAAAGGATGTCTTCAAAATCATTGCTTCTCAGTGTGTTGGATAACCTCCCTAGAATTCAAGGTGTTAACCTTTTGAGTGCTAGAGGAGTACCCAGTGCATTGCAGATCAATGTAACGGGCACCCCTCTGGCACTGAAAGGGTAAACAATCATCGATTTGAAATGGCCTCAATGATTTATACACAAAGACATAGTTACATACTAGTTTAGTTTGAAAAAAGACTTGTGTCCATCTAGTCCAACCCTTTTCCTATTCCTGTTTACCATTGTTGATCCAAAAGAAGGCAAAACCCCCCTCAATACGGCAATTTCAAATTCCGCTTTGAATGGGGTAAAAATTCCTTCTTGACTCCAAATGGCAATCAGATTTCTCCTTGGGTCAACAAGCACTAACTAAAAATGAATCCCAATACTAACGTACATTAGGGTGACCACGGGTCCCGGAACATCCGGGACTGTCCCTTATTTCAGGGCTATGTCCCGCGTCCCGGGTCATCTTCAACCGGGACAATGAAGTGTCCCGGAATGAAGCCAAGCCGCCCTGGATGTCAGCCTGCAAGCGGTGTGTCACATCATGGACGCCGCGAGGGAGCGCTTGGTAGCATAAATCAGCGCTCCCTCGCGGCGTCCATGATATGACACACCGCTTGCAGGCTGACATCCAGGGCGGCAATGCAGCTTACCCGATCTCCTGGAGGCAAGCGCTCTAGTACTACAGAGCGCTGGGAGATGACATCATCTCCCAGCGCTCTGCATTACTGAGCACAGCGCGCGGGAGCTTCAGCTCTGTGCCGGAGGAGGCACAGAGCACTTTCCACGCCGCTAGACCACCAGGGACTCAAGGTATGAAGGGGCAACTAGGGTGACCACGTCCCGGAATGGCAGAAGGGAAATGTGGTCACCCTAACGTACATAGCCCTCTATGTTCTGCTCTTTTACAAATGAACTGTTTTGTTTACTTCTTCCTAGTATTGCTTTAATGACTTGATTACATCTCCAGGTTTCACACTGTTAATTAGCCCTGGGAAATCATGGAGTTCAGAAGTAATTAATCTGAAGGCACACACCGTCCTCGTGGGCCCTTGGACTTTCCTTCTGCATTATATTGTCCGTCATACAGGACCTTCCCTAATTCAATAGGAGATGAACACTTCTCCAGGACGACTGATCAAGCCTGGAAACGTTCAATGGGAGCTGTTCTGTGATCTTTGCGACATTAAAGGAGATCTATTACCCCTATACATGTTGGTCTAAATAATTAGTTTATGTAACAACTAGATGTTATAACATTTTCATTTTTTAATAAAATTGTTAGTTTGCCGAAAATAAACGAGTAAATATTGCCCTGCGCCTGCTTCCGGACAAAACGCGGTTACCAGCTCTGTACCGCAGTCTGTCACTCTTCCCCCTGCAATCTCATTGGCCAGAGACCACTCCAACTTACAGACAGAAAGCCTCCATCATAGGAGCAGGGGCGTAGGAACCAGGAGGGATGGGGAGGATGCACCCCCTAGGAAATCAGGCTGGAGACAGATAATGTAGAAATCCCCCCCAGGAGCTAGGTGCATCGGCCCTGGGGTGCGCAGGCTCTGGTGACGGCACAGTGCTCCCTCCTGCCGGTCACCTCCTTGTATCGTGGCCGAGCAGAGTGCACTGCGGGTAGAGGAGCTTCTGTATCCTCTATCCCGGTCTGACAGGAAGCTACTCGCCAAGCACAACAATCACTTCCTGTCAGACCAGGTAGAAGATCTTCTGTATCCTCTATCTCAGTCTGACAGGAAGCTACTCGCCGAGCACAACAATCACTTCCTGTCAGACCAGGTAGAAGATCTTCTGTATCCTCTATCCCAGTCTGACAGGAAGCTACTCGCCGAGCACAACAATCACTTCCTGTCAGACCAGGTAGAAGATCTTCTGTATCCTCTATCCCGGTCTGACAGGAAGCTACTTGCCGAGCTCAACTATCACTTCCTGTCAGACCAGGTAGAAGATCTTCTGTATCCTCTATCCCAGTCTGACAGGAAGCTACTCGCCGAGCACAACAATCACTTCCTGTCAGACCAGGTAGAAGATCTTCTGTATCCTCTATCCCGGTCTGACAGGAAGCTACTCGCCAAGCACAACGATCACTTCCTGTCAGACCAGGTAGAAGATCTTCTGTATCCTCTATCCCGGTCTGACAGGAAGCTACTCACCAAGCACAACGATCACTTCCTGTCAGACCAGGTAGAAGATCTTCTGTATCCTCTATCCCAGTCTGACAGGAAGCTACTCGCCGAGCACAACAATCACTTCCTGTCAGACCAGGTAGAGGATCAGAAGCTCCTCTAATGAGGTCCACTGGGCCATGCTACAAAGATTGTACAGAGGGGCTGGGGGGGGCAAAGTGAATAGGGTTGGCACCTTTTCTTCAAAAAAATACCGGCCATGGCATTCCCTCCATAGACTTAACATTGGACAGAAGCCAATTAAGTGTACAGGGGGCAATGTGGATATGATGGGGCAATGTGGGGGCAAGTTGGAGCTGATGGGGGCAATATGGAGCTGATGGGGGCAGTGTGAGGGCAATATGAAGATGGGGGGTAATGTGGAGGTTAGGAGTATTGTGGAGGTGTCCAGTGGAGATGGCCAAGGGGAGGGGGGGCGCTTCAGATTTCTGTGCCTACAGGCTCCTGAGATGTAAATTCAGCCCTGGGACTGATCATTCCCATTGATTGTATTGACAAAATTTCAATATCAAAACGTATTGCAGGCATGTTATTACAGGTTCATGTACTGAACAAGAAGGGTTAATAGTTTAACCCTTTCAGTGCCAGAGATATCTTCCCATAGGCAGGGTACATCAATGGCGAGAGTTTTCCTTTAGCTGCCGGCCAAGGGGTTAATACTGTACAATTTACAGATATCACGGCTGCAATATACACAAGATAAGCTGGACTTCTCCCTCTGAGTTTCTCGTACAACTGGCACCAATTTAGAGAATAAAGAAGCAGTGGGTGCAGATCATTATACCGGGTTATTTCTCACACCGAGCAATTGGCTCTTCACCTTGAGACCTTGAGATTTGGCTCAAAGTACTGAGAGTTCCCAGATATGACAGTTTTCTCTGAGAGGCTGATTTAATGTGAAAACTGGAGCAATTCTGAGATAAACTAACTCCACACTCATAGGCAAATTAAATATACCAAAATTCCGCTTGGGGTTTTGAAGTGGCAGCCCCTCCTACATAAAAAAAAAATAATAATAATAATAAATTTCTTAATAAATATACAATTGGGAAACCCTATCCCTGACACTCTTAAGTGGCCTCAGAAACAAATTTATAGTCCATTTTTGATACTTTCACCATTAGCTGACTTTCTGTGGGACATGTGAATTCACCAGGGTTCCTCCTCTTCCTGTTTCTTCCCTCCAATGAATGATAAAACTCCGCCCCCACTTAAGGACAATGGCTTATTTTGTTGCAGGAATCCATGTTGATCACCACGTAGCTATTTTGTGAAACTTGTTGTTACAACAAAGTTGCTACAGCAGTCACCCATGTAAACAGAAAGAGAAATTTAACCCTTTGAGTGCTGTAATGCGTTGGATACCCTTCTGGCACCCAAAGGGTTAAAGGAACAAGGCTGAGCTGAGAGGGCACGGTGGGATGTGAGCATTCCCAGTGCAGAAGTTGATAGTACACTCTTTCTGTTGCCATCAACGTGAAAAAAACGTGTTAAACTATATTTTTTACTGTGTTGGTGAATAAGCGATGCGAAGACAAAAATATAAACATCACACTTATTTCCGTCCTTTAACACGTTATCGTACCTGACCTTTTAACCTCTTACGTATTAGAGAAGTCTTCAATATATTGCTAAGTCATCCTGCTGACACCTCTTTAGCATTTAAAGGAGCAGTAAACTTTTTTATGAAAACATACATTTTACAGAGCTTTTCCTGCTGAATAAAACAAGGTCACTCCCATCGCTGTCAGATATTTTATTCAAAATTTATAGCAGTTTAAATAACCAGGAAGTGAATTTACTGTGTTTACTTCCTGATAGTTCTAACTGACAGGAAGTGAATTTACTGTGTTTACTTCCTGATAGTTCTAACTGACAGGAAGTGACTCAGCAGTTTCTATCACATTCTATGGAGAACTGTATATCTCTGACTTTTCTGACTTTCCTCTCCATTAGAATCTACCAGGAAATCTAATTAGAATTTGACCACTAGAGGGCACTGCTAATGTAAAAAAACACGGGTTTAAACTGTAATAACTCTGGAAATATAAATCTCTCGGCAGTGGGAGTACCCTTATTTTACTCAATAGGAAAATCCCTACAATATATATTTTTTCATAAAAAAAAGTTTACTGCTCCTTTAAGGTTCATGAAACCCCCATTTAACCCTTGGAGTGCCAGACAGATGTCTAACACATTGCAAAGCAGTTGGTTTGCTCCTATTCTTCATAGTGTGCCAGACTCATATAGAGATGCCAAGTTCCGTCAGCATGTGAAACAGGGATAATATATATTTTTTGCATATAAATTAGAATGGGAATTTTTGGGGGGATTCGGGGCTTAAGAAAAACAGGATGAAAAGCAGCCCAGGACCAGCAATAAATCCACTTAAATCCCCCACTAGTGACTAAAAGGTTAAATAAACAGTAAACTTTTTTAATGGGAAAACTCAAGTCCTTTTTAAACCAGTTGGTGACGTTTGTTTAAAAAAATAATATGTTTGAATTGTAGTAACTTTTGAATGAGAAATCTCCCTTGTTCTGGGAGGCAAGAAATGCCCCAAAACATATATTTTTTAGTAAAGCAAAGTTTACTGTTCCTTTAATAAGATAAAGTAAGATTAGAACTGAACCTAAATACATTATTTTGCAGTTAAAAAGGCGTATCGCCATACCTGGGAAATCTCAGGGTTTGGAACCAAATCTCAGGGACTCAGGGTGAAGGGCCAAATTCTCAGGGTGAGCAAATCCAGTGTGTCCTCCTATATGATTTACACCAATTTACTGCTTATTTATTGTCCAAATCCATGACATTTCTACCAGAAAGGCGGGAGGACAAGTCCTGCTTACCTTATGAGTATATAAAAAGTTATATCTCAGAACTGTAGCATGTGAAAGGTTCCTTAAAGGGATAGTAATACTTAAAATGTAAAAAAAAATATGTTGTAGGGTTTATCCCCGAGTAAAACATGCAATATCACAGTGGCCTGAAATTGTACAGCTCTGGTCAGTTGACCATAAATCTCCATAGGATCGTGTAGCAACAGCGCCACTGTACAATTTCAGACCACTGTGATTTTGCACCTATAAAATTCAACTTTGAAAATTAATAACTTTTGAATGAAACACCTTTCAACAGTGGGAGTGCCCTGGTTTTACTCAGGGGGATAAACCCTACAACACATTTTTTTTTTACATTTTAAGTATTACTATCCCTTTAAAAATTGATTGGATTATCTCTGGTTTAGAGCAAACATTGACGTAACACATAGAATCTGCTTTCTTGTGGGCGTTAAGGGTTAATATTTCAAATATCTCATGGTGAGCTCATTTCATAAGTTCCCAGGCATACGTATCGCTCTTTAGTAAATCACCGCCATGGTGCGATTTATTTCCCTTTATTAATCTTTTTAATGCTAATGGGGTACACAACATATTGAGAAGCAATGTGTTGCAAACCCCTCTGGCACTCAAAAGGTTGATCGGTTAATGACCAAAGCATTGTGCTTCTTTCTGTCAGACAAGGGAACATATTTAAAGGGACAGTAACCCTTTCTTTTCAGTTTACATATTATACAAGTGCAGAATATATCGTGTCATACTGAAAAGTCTTTTATTATATTATTTTTCATCTCCATCTATTTGTTGTTGTTGTTGTTGACAATAAACTCCCTTAATCTCTGTTTCTACTGGGTTTTTTTAATCAGTTGACCATCGAAGCAGGACAGTGATACAATGTATCACTATGCCTGCACCACTGACTGTTCTGTATGTATGCTGTATGGTAACTTGTTTACACTGTATTTTCTTTACACTGTATCACTATCCTGCTTTCACAGTTCCTGAGAGAAAGCTTTCTGGAAACAAATCCAGTGAACTTAATGAAAAAAAAAAATATTTTTTTATTATTTTTCTAGTTTTAAAGCCCGTGTACACAGGCCAACACTGGCGGCACTGGAGTCATGCTCAGGGCAGGTCTAGTTTGCTGTGGTCCTCTCTGCGCACCTTCCTGGGACAAAGCGGTGGTAGGAAGGTGCGCAGAGAGGATTCCAGTCTGAATTCGGAGGTCCACGCTCCGTATCGGCCACGGCGCAGGCAGTCTCTAGTGCACATGACTGCAGTGCGTGCAGCCATCTCTACTGCACATGACGGCTTCTGACAAACATCCTAGCGAACTATAACATAGGATGTTTCCTCTCCATCTGTTTTTTGTTGTTGTTGACAATAAACTTGCTTAACCTCCTAAGGAACAGTGGTCCAGGGAAGTTACCTTCCCTTAACCCCTTAGGGTCCGACGATCCCGCGGTGTCTGGTCCTTTAAGGACCAGATAGACGCGTTCGACGTGCCGTCCCACGTGACTGATCACGTGGGGCGGCACATCGAAGGGAGGACTGAAAGAGATCGCTCCGGTCTTGGAGCGATCAATTTCAGTCCCCGGTATTACTCACCGCGCTCCTGCAGGAGCGCGGTGAGTAAAAGTACGTGACATATCAGGACCGTCACTGGTCCTTAAGTGCCGGACCAGCGTGACGGTCCGGGAACGTCACAGGACGCAAAGGGGTTAAGGAAAGCTTTGATCCTTGCCGACGCGCCGGTACACCCGACCTGTTAGGCATACCGGTGCGCCACTTTGGGGTCTAAGAGAGAGACCTCTTCAGTCTTGAAACGGTCAATTTTAGGCCATATTTTTACTTACAGCGCTCCCGGTAGAGCGATGTAAGTAAAAAGTACGTGACGTGCTATGACTGTTACTGGTCCTTAAGGTATAAGGACCGTGAAGGTCAGAGCACGTCATCTGGTCCTTAAGGGGCTAAACTCTGTTTCTACTGTTTGTTTTTGTTTTTTTTAATCAGTCGATCATCGAAGCAGGACAGTGATACAATGTAACACTATGCCTGCAGCACTGACTGCTCTGTATGTATGCTGTATGGTAACTTGTTTACACTGTAATTTTTTTATTTTTTTACACTATATCACTATCCTGCTTTCACAATCCCTGAGAGAAAGCTCTCTGGAAACAAATCCAGTGAATGAATGTAAAAAATAGGTAAGATTATAAATATAGATTATATACGTAACTTGGACCATGTGTATATTGTAACATGACGTATAGAAATCAGCATGGCTAGCCTCCCTGACCCCTTGTGCGGTAACTAGAAGATGCAGAGCTCAGACTCCCCTCCTTCTCCTTTGGCTGCCAGCTTCAGAGGTGAAGGGGTTAATCCTGTTGTTCTGGAGCTTAGGCGCCTGGATGTGCTCACCCGATATTAGCCTAATGGAAGGGGACGGAGCGTGTAGTGTTCTGCAGAGCGGATTCCAGGATTCAACTTTCTGGGCTTTAGAAAATGGTTTGGGAAATGGCGAAGGAATTTTATCATGTCCGCGGAATCAGCACACCGTGATTTAACCCCTTAGATGCCAGCAATGTCTCCAATGCAATAACTTCCAAAGGGGGTGTGTGAGATGCATTGAGGGAACCCCAAAAGGATGAATGTTTGTGTTTCTGTTCAAGGGATAGTAATACTTAATTATTACTAATCCCTATATTAAAGTCATATCCTATATAATAAGTTGCTAAATTGTGTGCAACGCCGCGACATGCACAGTACACACTGCTCCTGCGCGTGCTTCGGAGCGCCCAGCTCTGTATCAGCCCCGGCGCGGGCAGTCTCTACTGCGTGTGACTGTCCCGCGACCGGGTGTCAGTGGCACTGTGGCCCGTGTAACTAGTTAAAAATAAATGTTTTGCCCCCAGTGTCATCTCTCAAACCTTTATGGTTTGAGAGATAATCGCTCCTAAAGTTGCCTCTCCATCCCCCTTCCCCGTAGTCAGCGTTCCAGCTGATTGAAGGGAAATCCAGTCTTACGATCATCAGGCGGCTCTGCAGCAGACCCGCGATCGCGTTAATAAAAAAGAAATCTTTCACTGAAATGGTCTACGTGTGCTTGGTTTGCAAGCGATTATCTCTCAAACCATAAGGGTTTGAGAGATGATACTCGGGGCAATACATTTATTTTTAATTGGACTTTAATATAGGGATTAGTAATAATTATTACTATCCCTTTAAAGCACTTAACCATTTCAGCCATCTTGGACGGCAAAGACATTGTACTAAGCAGTATTGGTGCAAACCATCTGCAACACAGGAGATGAATAATAATTCCCATTAATTTAAATGGGTCTTTTAACCCCTGAATTGCATTTCTTTTGCTTAGTAAATTGCACCTTTGTCATCTAAGACACAACTCCTCGGGGGGGATGTACTGGAGCGAACGATCGGGTTAGTGCAGAACGGCTCCCCTGTTTTAAGGACTTTAATGCCGTCAGTCCACAAAATCCTCCCCTATAACACGCGCAGGAAAATGGAGTCAAGTTACCCCAAGGGCGGAATGCAAAAAACATGCACAATCCCTTATTTACAGTAGACTACTGATGGCAAAATAAATAGCACCGAAATGTTACTAAATTGCATGATTTTTGTGAATTTAGTAGATATGTCTCAATGTCACACCTCCCAACATTTCAAATGGCCAAAGAGGGACACTTGTGTTTTAGGTGGTGTGTGTGGGGGCGTGGCTGGTGGGCGGGGCATTATCGAGAATTTTTAGGCTATTTCATGACCTATTGACACCTCTTTGTGTATCCTAATAAATGACTTATAACACAGACTATTGGTTAAACACATATACTGAAGGTTACACAAACATTAATGTGAGTTTTATTGGTGTAGTACAACATTATATACGTAATATACACACCACACAGTCTGATCTCTTAAAAACAGGGACATCAGGGTGGGAAAGAGGGACAGAGGGATTTGGGTCTCAAACCCTCCTACAGAGGGACGCTTGGGAGGTATGCAATGTATGAAGCAGGACTAACAAGATTGCAAATATTTTTTGTATTTTTCTTATTATCACTGTTTATGTATAAAGAGACAGCAGATTCCACAGCACTATTCAACAGGACGACAACATAAAGGGCTGGATTCAAATGCAGGTACTAATGTTATGTCTGCTTTTATCTCCAGGTTTCCCCATAAGCTTCAACAGGAACATTTTTGATGAAACAGCTGGTAACATTTATCTCCTACATTTGAATCCAGTCCATAATGAGCAAAAAAGGATTATTTTAGCATATCAGATAATACTAACATTGATCCAGACACCTGTGTGTATTTACACACCTAAATATGACCTAGATTACATTGTAGTTAATAACTATTGTCGCTGATTTTAGCTAACAGATTGCGATTGAAGTCCATGGAGAAATCTGCAGATACAAACCTTGATAAGGATATCAGCTGTAATGGAATCCAGGACTATATGCAGACAGCCATTGTCCCATGTGATTCAGCAGGCACAAAAGGATTCTGGGTAGTGCCAATTAGATGAAAACGGTGGTCATGTCATTCACTGTCCATAAAAATGAATTTGCCTTCTCTCATCCACCCCAATCCAGCATTTCATAGTCCACACTTATCCACAGTTCTGTGCATTGATGTAACATATGTTTATCATTGATACGAAAATCTCTTTTTTCCACTTTGCGATTCTAGGAAAATCTGGAGCCAAATTTCCATGGCACCCACATAATAATACATTATTGTACTTGTAATTATCTGGATTTTTTTTTTTTTTTAAGGGATAGTAATACTTAAAATGTAAAAAATAAATATATTGTAGGGGTTGCCCCTTAAGTAAAACAAGGGCACTCCCACTGCAGAGAGGTGTTTATTCAAAAGTGATTACAGCTCAAAGTTTAATATTTTGGTGCAATATCTCAGTGGCCTGAAATTGTACTGTAGCGCTGTTGCTATATAGCCACTGTGATATTGCACCTAAAAATTCAAGTTTGGGCTGTAATAACATTTTAATAAAACACCTCTCAGCCATGGGAGTACCCTTGTTTTACTCAGGGGGGTAAAACCTACATCTAATTTTTTTTACACTATAAGTATTATTATCCCTTTAAAGGAGCAGTAAACTTTTTTAATGAAAACAAATATTTTATAGAGCATTTCCTGCTGAATAAAACAGGGTCACTCCCATCGCTATCAGATGTTTTATTCAAAATTTATAGCAGTTTAAATAATCAGGAAGTGAATTTACTGTGTGATTACTTCCTGATAGTTCTAACTGACAGGAAGTGAATTTACTGTGTTTACTTCCTGATAGTTCTAACTGACAGGAAGTGACAGGCAGTTTCTATCACATTCTATGGAGAACTATATGTCACTGACTTTTCTGAATTTCCTCTCCATTAGAATCTAACAGGAAATCTAATTACAATTTGACCACTAGAGGACACTGCTAATGTACAAAAACATGGGTGTAAACTGTAATAACTCTGGAAATATAAATCTCTCGGCAGTGGGAGTACCCTTATTTTACTCAATAGGAAAATCCCTACAATATATATTTTTTCATAAAAAAAGTTTACTGCTCCTTTAACATTTGCAATGTCTAATTTTGATAATCAGAAATTAAGTCATAATGGTACCAAACAGAGGACAGAAATATAGTCATATGAATCTGATGCACTTCAATGATTCTACTAATCATTGTATTTGGTGTAGGGCTTCTAAATCCCCCCTCTCACCTCCAAAATATAGCAGGGATGCCCATTAAAAAATACAACCCTACAGCATGCATTTTGTTTAATGAATGCCTCCTTTAAATTGTACAGTTATGGGAGATCTTTGATGACACCCCCTTCCCCATTTCTCTTTCCTGCGTTCATCAAAATGTGCTTTTCTCCTCCGCAGTGTTTTCAGTCTCTAGAAGATCCATTCCTTTAAGGGAAGACAAAGGAAGGAAGAGATATTTGTTATTACGCTTCCAAATCCGCCTGCCAGGTGCTTTTACGGGTTGGCCGCGATGAAGCTGACCCCAGCAAAATATTTGAAAAGTAGTTTGAACCTTCACAATCACACTGGAAGGAATCCAATTCCATGGGAAAAAAAGATGGACGAGGAAACTGCTTGTTAAAGCAAAGTCACTGAGGATGATGAACTAATGATGAGAAACGGTGCGATTTTAGAGCAAACTAGCTACACCCTAAGAAGCCAGTACACATTTCCATTTATTTTAACAGTCTGAGTGCCAGAAAGGTATGCAATGTGGACTTTAATCCCTTGATTGCTAGAAAGGTCTCTAACACAATGCACACTTTCCAACATATCAAATGGTCAAAACAATTTTTTTGGTGTCAATAACACAAAAGTATTCTCCTTGGGTATTGCTGGAATCCATCTGCTTCTGTATGTACTGAGCCGATTTGGATGGCAGAACCCATCACAACTACAGACCTCCCAAGTGTCCCTCTTTAGGAGGGGCAGTCCCTCTTTTAGACCCAAATCCCTCCGTCTCTCTTTCCCACCCTGATTTTTAGGAAAGCAGACTTTGTAGTATGTATATAAGTGTATAATGTAGTTATACAGCAATAAAACTCAGATTGTTTGTTTAAACATCAGTATATGTTTAATTAAAATACTTTGGTCTTTTTATAAATCATTTATTAGGTTACACACACAGGTGTCAGTAGGTCATGGAATAGCCTAAAAATTCTTGATAATGCCCTGCCCACCAGCGACACCCCTACGTAAACCATCTAAAATAAGTGTCCCTCTTTGGGCTTTTGAAATGTTGGGAGGTGTGCAACTACACCCACCTGATTTCCCAGTAGTTACAGTGCAATGCGTTACACTTCTCTCTGTACTAGACTTGTATGATTCAGTTTGGCTAATTTCGGAATTCGGACGAATAAGGTGTATTAGGTATCATTCGGACTTTCCGAAAGCCAAGGTCCGCCCACACAAAAAAATCAGAATCCGAAACGGACCTAGTTTGAAATTTCAGTGTAAATTTCGGAAATTCAGACGGCGCTTTCCTGTCTGAAACCAGTACAATGTTGCTACATACTACTAAAATAGACAGCACGGCGCTTTCCCATCTGAAACTATTACAATGTTGCTACGTACTGCTAATAATAGATCTTGTAAAACAGGTGCTTTACAGTTCATGCAAAGTGCAGATATTAACCACATAAGGACACAAGCAATTTTGCCGTCTTTGCTATGTGTGTGTTCAACCATAATTCCTATCTTTCTTTGCACAAACACATATTATATACCATTTTTTAAAGGGCAGAAAGGGCTTTAATTTGATGTGACATATACATAAATATAAGTATGTAGGGGTTTATAAAATACCCCTTCCTGTCTCATTAGAAATGTAATATTATTATCAATGTAGATGTATTTTTTTTATTTTTATTTGTTTAATTTTATTTTTTTTATTGAATATTTTACATTTCTTTTTTAAATTCAGCAAATAATTCGGACTATTGACGAATTTCATCCGAGTCGAACGGGTCCGGTCCGAAATTCGTATTCTCCAAATTAAAAAAAAAAAAAATTGTCCGAAATCGAATTTTTACCGAAAATTTTTGCAGTGCACAAGTCTACTCTGTACCTAAAGGGGTTAATGTCTGCTTTTTTTTAAGTTAAAAAGTATTAGCACAATCACAAACACAAATAATAATATTTCTCATTAATTGCTAATGAATTGCTGTCTCTCTGTTACAAGCTGGCAGTGCCTCCGGTACCATCTTGCAAGTGGTTGCATTGTTAGCTCATTGGCATATGGGTCTGGAGGGTTAACCTCCCCCCAAATGCTCCAGGCCTATTAAGCAATCAGCTTGTAAACATTTTACATTTGTGTTGAGTAATCTCCAGTGTCCAAAAGGATCTGCGGCTAATGGCCCTTCCGAGGTCCAGCTGAGGCTGATGGCAGCAGGTGACAGACAGAGACTCAGGGAGACGTTGGCAGTGCAGATACATCTCATGGCAATTTAGTGACCTTGAGCAATCAGTTGTGATTCATGAGCCGACGGACTTGGAACAGAGCACAGCAAAAGCTAAGACACTATGGGCCCTGAAGTCAACCAACTGTTAAAGGGATAGTAATGGTTAATTTGAAGTTGATTTAATATTGTAGACATTAAAAAAAAGATTAACATCAATGTAAGTCTTATCTCTCAGACCTTTATGGTTTGAGAGATGTAACTTGCTAGTTACCTTTTTCTGGCTGTTTTACTCAAGTCTGCCATCTAGCTGACAGCTGCAGATTCCAGTCATTGGACCAGACAGAGGCTCTTCAGCAGAGCTGAAATCACACTATTTAGAAATAAATACTTCATTGGAACGGTCTACAAAGTGTGCTTGCAAGCCAGATACACTTTGTAGACCATTCCAAATTAAGTATTTATCTTTAGGTATCGTTATATAGGCGCTGCTGAAGAGCCACATCTGGTCAAGCGACCAGAATCTGTTTCTGACAGCTTTACATCTCGTCAAGCAGAAAGGGGAGGGACCAGAGAACTTTATTTTCCTATATCTCTCAAACCGTAACGGTTTGAGAGATGCAAATAAGTGCAAGTACTCTCTTTTAATTGTATATACCATATAGTTAATACTTTTTTTTCTGACATTACTATCCTTTAAGCACTGAGTACACTTTTGGCGCTATATAAAGAAACATATTAATTCTTACCCAAATAAAAATTACCACTGATGGAACTGGGGATTATAGCCCACCAGCTATTACAATATAGGTATAAATTTATTTGATCAAGTCAATGACAATGTGTGACAGGCATCTATTCTTCAACGTTACGGTACTGGCAAGCAGGAGATTAGGTCTTACAGACCTACTGATTCATGTGTGCTAGTTAATTAGGTAACATTTTAATTTTTTTTTTTATAAATGTCAGGCTGGAGTCAGTGTGGATGGATTTGGACCAGGGTCGCACGTTGGACACTCGTGGTGTCGATGATTTGTACGAGAGAAACAACGTGGAACATTTCTTGGACAATCCAAGTGCAACACAAAAAGACAAATACAACTTCCTACTGGTTTAAAGGGGGATTTAACCCCTCTTGATTACAAGACAGAGATCTTTGCAATGTCCTGGAAATCAATATGTTAAATTATTACTATACAATGATAAAGTGTACAGTTATTAATATAGGATAATTAAAAGGATAGTGATGTTTCACAACAGCAGCAGGTCCAATTAATCTTCATAGTATTTGGGCCATGGAGAGTGTTATTTCATTACTGTCAGAGTTGTAGTACAAGAGTAATTGAATGATAAAGTATCCCCCTCCTGTCCCTTTTACTGATGTAACACTGCTCACCTCAGATGTGGAATCTGGTCTCTTGACCGGACAGATAACAGCAAGGGACAATCTTCTTACTGTGATCGTAAGGAAAACTCTGCCCCCTTGACAGGTATTTCAGGTTTTTCCTTATGATCATAGAAGATTGTCCCTCTCTGCGATCCATCTGGACAGACTTGCTGCTCTGAGGTGAGCAGTGTTACATCACTAAAAGGGGCGGGAGGGGGATAATTTATCATTCAATTACTCTTGTACTACAACTCTGACAGTACTGATATTACACTCTCATAGTAACATAGTAAATTAGGTTGAATAACACAAGTCCATCAAGTTCAACCTTTGCCTCATACCCTAGTGACATGAAAATTGTATAGCTTTCCTCCTACCAAATAAGTTAGTCTTTTTCAGAACTTCCTAATCTGCCTACTAATAAACAGTATAACCCTGTATGTTCCCTTTTGAAAGAAATGTATAAAATCTTCTCTTGAATGTATCCACTGTATCTGCCATAACCACCTCCTTGGGCAAAGAATTCCACAATTTAACAGACCTTACTGTAAAAAACCTCTTCCTTTGCTGAAGTCTAAACCTCCTTTCCTCTAATCTCAAGGGGTGTATCCTGGTCACCTGATCAGGCCTTGGAATAAATAGCTCACCACAGAGATCCTTGTATTGACCTCTCATATATTTGTACAATGTGATAAGGTCTCCTCTTAGTCGTCTTTTCTCTAGAGTAAATAAACCAAGTTTGTCTAGTCGTACCTCATACGTCAAATCCTCCATTCCCTTAATTAATTTTGTTGCTCTTCACTGTACCCTCTCTAGTTCTAGAATATCCTTTTTCAGAACCGGTGCCCAAAACTGTACTGCATACTCAAGGTGAGGTCTTACCAATGATTTGTACAATGGCAAAATAATGTTATCCACTCTTGCTTCGATACCTCTTTTTATGCAAGACAGGACTTTGTTTGCCTTTGCTACTGCTGTTTGACACTGGTCACTGTTTCCAAGTTTGTAGTTGACAAGGATACTGAGGTCTTTCTAAATTTATAAAATTATTCAGTTAAGTTCATAAGTAGCCTTGGGATTATTTCCTCCCAAATGCATGACTTTACACTTCCCCACACTAAACTTCATATTCCATTTGTTTGCACAATCTGCCATTTTATATAAATCCCTCTGTAGAGAGCAATTATCCTGTTCTGAATTAATTACCCTGCATAATTTAGTGTCAACTACAAATATTAATAATTTGCTTTCTATATCTATTTCTAGATCATTTATAAACATGTTAAACAGCAGCGGACCTAATACTGAACCCTGAGGTACTCCACTCTCCACTTTAACTGTATTGGAGAATTTTCCATTTACAACCACACACTGTGCCCTATCCTTCAACCAGTTTTGTATCCATTTGCAAAGGTTATCTCCTAGCCCTGAATGCCTTATTTTATACACCAGCCTTCTGTGTGGCACTGTATCAAATGCCTTTGCAACGTCTAGATATACTACATCTACTGCCTTGCCATTGTCAAGGTTGCTGCTTACTTCCTCATAGAAGCTGAAAAGGTTAGTTTGGCATGATCTATTCTTCATAAAACCATGTTGATTCGTGCTAATGAGTTTATTTTTTGTGTTGTAATCCTGAATATAGTCCCTTATTATCCCTTGTAACAGTTTTCCCACTACAAAGGTCAAACTCACTGGTCTATAATTCCCAGGTTCTGTTTTAGTTCCCTTCTTAAATAGAGGCACTATGTTAGCTCTTCGCCAATCCTGTGGCACTGAGCCTGTGGTAATAGAATCTTTAAAGAGTAAATACAGGGGTTTTGGTAGCACTTCACTGAGTTCCTTAAGAACCTTTGGATGTATACCATCAGGACCCGGTGCTTTGTCTGTCTTAATTTTGTTCAATCATCCCATGATATCTTCTTGAGTTAACCCAATATCTGATAATTGTGTTGTTTTATTTCTACTTGTTGAGGCTCTTCTACCATTCCTTGCTCCCTTGTATAAACTGATGCAAAGAAAGTGTTTAAAACATTGGCCTTTTCCTTATCCTCACTAACCAACTCACCCATCTCATTTTTGAAAGGTTCAATACATTCCCTCTTAAGTTTTTTGCTATTTATATATTTGAAAAACTTTTTTGGATTAGTCTTGCTTTCCCTTGCAATTCGAGTTTCATTATCTATTTTTGTTACCCTAATTGCCTTTTTGCAATCTTTGTTGCACTCCCTGTATTTTAAGAAAGATTGTTCAGTTCCTTCAGACTTAAATAATTTGAATGTGTTTTTTTTCCTTGACATTTCCTTCTTTACATGTGCAGTTAACCACATTGGCTGTGACTTACTTCTTTTGCGTTTGTTCCCCATTGGTATATACTGTTGGGTACATTTCTGCAACCTAAATTTGAATTCTGGCCATTTATCCTCAGTATTTTTGCCTTTAACCAGTGCCAGAGGGGTACGGAGAGCATTGCAAAGCATTGTGTTCCGTACCTCACTGGCACTCAAAGGGTTAAATAAAATATCCCAGTCTATGTGTTGCATTGAAGCCCTTAACAATTTGAAGTAAGCTTTTTTTAAATTAAGAGTTTTGGTTGAACCTATACATTTTTGCTTTGCCAGACCGATCGCAAATGTAACCATGTGATCACTGTTTCCCAAATGTTCTCTTACCTTAATATTGGATACGAGTTCTGTGTTATTAGTGATCACTAGGTCCAATACATTGTAATTTCTTGTCGGCACTTCCACCATTTGTGACATGTAGCTTTCACGAAAAAAAACCTGCCTCCCTTAGCACTCTGACAGGTCTCATTTTTCCAGTTGATATCTGGAAAATTAAAATCTCCCATAATTATAGTATGCCTAAGCTGGGCAGCTTTCCTCATTTGCAATAGCAGTTGGGCCTCAACATTGTAACATATACCCACCAACATCGTTTTTTACTTTTTACACCACATTTAGTCTCAATTTCTACCCACAAGGACTCCACATTTTGGCCAGTTTCCTCACTAACATCTCCCCTCAAAATTGGATCAAGTACTATGAAGATTAGTGGAGCTGCTTTTATTGTGAAACATTACTATCCCTTTAAGTGAAGAATTACCCAGACGGCAATCAAAATCCGGATTGGTCTGAGACCACAGGAAGATTTCTATTTAGGACAGTATGTACAAAAGGGAAGTGGAGGAATTCTGAGAAAAACTATTTGCACTATAGGCAACAGCTAAAAATCCCCATTGATTTACATGAGAATGTTAACCCATTGAAAGGAAAATTAACTTGTAAAAAATACATCTAAAGTTTATCCTACTGAGTAAAACAAGGGTACTTCCCTGCAGATAGCTGTTTTATTCAAAAGATAATGCAGTTCAAACTTTAATTTTTTTTATATTCAGTATCTCAATGCCCTGTAATTGGACAGTGGCGCTGTTGCTACACATACTGTGAAGGTATACGTTTAACTGATCAGAGCTGTCCATAGTATGGTGTAGCAATAGCGCCATTGTAACACTTCAGGCCATTGAGAAACTACACCTAGACTTTCTGCTGCAATAACTTTTGAATTACACATCTTTCAACAGTGGGAGTGCCATTGTTTTACTATTTTTTACATATTAAGTGTTACTGTCCCTTTAATGTTCCATCCTCACTATATCCCTGGGGATCTCTTTCATATATATATAAAGTGTTCCCAATATATGGAGGGGATACTGAGAGGGGTATTCCAGTTGCCCAAATCCCCCCTACCACCACCATTCCCTTCTCTGTCTGTTGTTGGCCATTGGCCATCCAAGATGGGATTTTTTAGTGCAACAACAGCTGGAGCACCGCAGGTTGCTCAGTCTTGATCTGCCCTGGCTTTTCCACAAACGATTACACAAAACAAATTACCCATGCTTAGTTTAATTTTTGTAAAACCCTCTCTGGAAATCTTGCTTTTGTCTCTGAATATTGGGATAGACTCGGGAGGTAATGGTGCCAGCGATGGGTACCCATCCAACAGCCTGTTTACCGCTCCAATATTCATAATCGTTCATTGGCTCAGATACAACCAGGAGTAGACAAAGTAACCCATCTGTTGCAAGAAGTTTCAGTAACTTGCAAAGGAAAACATCCATATCTGATGCATTTGTACTAGTACATTTCCTTGCTAAAACAGCGGCACGATACTATTAAATGTAAGACCAGGGACGTGAATACTACAGACCGTGGGTTATCTGCAGTCGTTAGGTATTATTAATCTGACACGTCATTCAGATTCTACAGTATAATATAAAGCGGAACATTCAGATAATAGCCAGCCGCCATGCATTCATTAAATGTATGGTGACTAGCTTGAAAACAGATGTCTTACCGTAAAAAGTACTTGTGTGTAAAGGAATCCATCCCGTTTGGAGACCAGAACTGAGGCTACAGATCAGGCATCTTGTCTGTGCATATGCGCCGTCAGTCCCGGTCTCCATAGAGTAGACTGCTTTGCACCCGGAAGGGACTGATGTGTAACGGTTTGTTTGACACACAGGCACAGTTGGTTTGGATAAAACACAGTTTTATTAAACAATTAAGATCACAATAACCCTCACAGGTCCTGTAATATACACTTATTATAGTACAGCAACTAGACAGGTTATACAGAGGTAAGCCCACACAGGTCCAGTATAAGTAAAGAGTCTATATAACCTTATACTGACACAGGTCAGGCAGATCTTGAGTGAGTCCCAGTATATCAGTACTGCATGGGTTAATAGCAGACAGAGAACGTTGACAGGCCCATGTGTGGTAAGGCCTATTAAGGAGCTTAAATAGAGGTGAGAGCTTTAGTACGAGTAACGCCCAAGAATATGTATACCAGACAACTGTGGACTGCCTTAGTAGTAACGGAGGCTGAGCAACTTGAGCACTGCCGTAGCAGTAACGGAGACTAGACAACGTGAATACTGCCGTAGCAGTAACGGAGACTGAGTGACATAGACACTGCCGTAGCAGTAACGGAGACTAGGCAACGTGAATACTGCCGTAGCAGTAACGGAGACTGAGTGACATAGACACTGCCGTAGCAGTAACGGAGACCAGGCAACTTGAGCACTGCCGTAGCAGTAACGGAGACTGAGCCACGTGAGCGCTGCCGTAGAAGTAGTGGAGACTAGGCAACTGGATACCGCCGTAGCATTAACAGAGGCAGAGCAACTGAGGAGGTGCCATGGCAGTAACGGAGACTGAGCAATAAGGGCGCTGCCGTAGCAGTAGCGGAGACTGAGCCACTTGAGCACTGCCGTAGCAGTAACGGAGACTAGGCAACTGGACACTGCCGTGGTAGTAACAGAGACAAGGCAACTGGACACTGCCGTGGCAGTAACGGAATCTGAGCAACTCGCCCTGAAAGGCACCCAACCTGGAATGGTACGTAAGGCAGACCAATAGGGATGTTGCCAGGGCGACATGGAGGCAACCAAGACCAACTGCACAGCTGTCCACAGACAGCGAGAGTGAAGTACTACCTTTAACCGAAGACCGGTCAGGGCGTGCAGAAGAGGAAGCAGCTCAACTGGGCAGAATCGCACAGAGCAGGAACGTAGAACAATCGAAGTCAGTACACGGAGCAGGAACCTCAGCCAATCCAAGTCGGTACACGGAGCAGGAACGTCAGCCAAGCCGGGTCGGTACATGGAGCAGGAACGTCAGCCAAGCCGGGTTGGTACACGGAGCAGGAACGTCAGCCAAGCCGGGTCGGTACATGGAGCAGGAACGTCAGCCAAGCCGGGTTGGTACACGGAGCAGGAACGTCAGCCAAGCCGGGTCGGTACATGGAGCAGGAACGTCAGCCAAGCCGGGTCGGTACACAGGAGATGAGAAGCAGAATGGTCAGGCAGTCTGGGTAGGTGCACAGGCAGGAAACGAGATGCAGAGTAGTCAGGCAGGCTGGGTCGATACACTGAGAGCACACAATAATCAGGAACAAGCGCTGGTACTGGAACACCACGAAAAGGCACCGGAGATGTGCCAGAACCCAGTATTTAAGGACAGTACTGGGCGGGACAATCACAGTTCAGCCAATAGGTGTTAAGGAGGAGTGCAGACTGACAGAATGTCACTGAATAGCACGGGCACCGTGATATGATCGCGCAGGCTCACAAACCGCACTAACCTGCCCGTCAGTCCCGAAACGGGACGGATTCCTTTAGACACATGTATTTTTTTACAGTAAGACATCTATTTTCAAGCTAGTCGCCATGCATTTAATGAATCCATGACGACTGGCTATTATCTGAAAGTTCCGCTATAAGTATTACATAACGCAAGAAACACTGTATACCCTCACCTGACACTTCTAATGAGGAAGACACTTATGGCGAGATGTTCAAAAAGTGGTGCTAAAAAAAAAGAGTGGTAACTGAAATTGTCTGTAATCAGAATAAAAAAGTTCTTACACCAAAATCCCTCAATTCTCAGACATATTACTGTCATTTTTTGCATCCAATTCCACCATCTCCGTCAAAGGGAAAAAAACCGTCTTGAAAGTGGGAGTGGTTTAATCGCCCGTCATATTGTAAGATATTTTCAGAAAAAATATTCTTTTAACCATCACTGTTTTGTCTGATTATTGTCATTTTTTCCTGACAAAATAAAATTGGTCTGAACTTGGAGAAGACAAACTAAATTCCTGTTAGTAGGAGAGAGAAGCCATACTATAGAGTCAGCTGGTAAAAAAAAGTCTTTGTTTCTATGAAACTTTTCGTTTCAAAGACAAAATCAAAGGCAATTTTTAACATCAGAATTTTAAGGACAATATTCATCAGAATCTTCTTACTGTAATTTTTAAGTCTTTATGACACATTTTCAAATGTGATGGATCAATTTCTGAAAATATTGTCCATTTACCACCAACTAATAATCTGATCATTTTTTCATTTTGACGACTTTTTGAAGATTTCGCCCTTGATGTTTTGCATATGAATTTCTGGTGTAAAATACAATGCAGCCTATTCTAGCTATGGATTACATATGTTAGTCAGTATACAATCACATGTTGTGGGGACTTATCTTGTAGCCCTAGAGGATCTGATGGATACGCAGTACATTTCGGAGTAAGGTGTTTTACACCCCTTTATAAGTTAAAGTGACAGTCTACATCCTTTTTTACTCTCCATACTCTACACATAAGTAAACAAATAAAGAAAATATCAATCTGTTCTTCCTGGAAAAAATACTTTTTAAATAAATAAAGCGATGACAACATCAATATCATTATTCCTTCATCTTTACACACATCTATCTCTCTATCTATCTATCTATCTATCTATCTATCTATCTATCTATCTATCATCTATCTATCTATCTATCTATTTCATATCTATCTATCTCATATCTATCTATCTATCTATCTATCTATCTATCTATCTATGTCATATCTATCTATCTATCTATCTATCTATCTATCTATGTCATATCTATCTATCTATCTATCTATCTATCTATCTATCTATCTATCTATTTCATATCTATCTATCTCATATCTATCTATCTATCTATCTATCTATCTATCTATCTATCTATCTATCTCATATATATATATATATATATATATATATATATATCATATCATATCTATCTATCTATCTATCTATCTCATATCTATCAATCTATGTATCTCATATCTATCTATCTATCTATCTATCTATCTATCTATCTATCTATCTCATATCTATCTATCTATCTATCTATCTATCTATCTATCTATCTCATATCTATCTATCTATCTATCTATCTATCTATCTATCTATCTATCTCATATCTATCAATCTATGTATCTCATATCTATCTCATATCTATCTATCTATCTATCTATTTATCTATCTATCTCATATCTATCTATCTATCTATCTATCTATCTATCTATCTATCTATCTATCCATGTCACCTAATATATTTATTTGTTTACTTATTTATTTACTAGTTGAAGAGCCCGTTACACGGGACACAGTGCCAGTGCCAGCCGGTTGCGGGGCAGTCATGCGCAGTAGAGACTGCCCGCGCTGCTGCTGATACTGTCTGAGCAAAAATACAAATAAAAAAAATGAATTATAACTAAACAACAAAATCAATAACTTCTTTCCCCAGACGTCCCCAGCACAGAGACAATAAAAGTAAAATCATCAAGCAATTTGGACCCCAGCTGCCTGTGTCTTGCCAGTCAGTCACACCAAATTCTGGGGTATTTTGGGTCAACCTCCTTCCTCCCTTCTTATCCCCTAGAGTCCCCCCAGACTCCCCTAACACAGAGGACAAATGTCCTACCTAACAGACTCCCTAAACTAAACTTCAATTCCCCTTTATTTGCCTATCTTCTCTATCTCATAAACCTGCTGCTCTCTCCTCTCACAGACACAAAATGACATGTTGTGACACCCTGACACCCTTGTATACGACTGTAGAAGACTTTCATGTGGTGGGGAAATATTCTTCTTCCCATTGATTTCAATGCAATGAGCTCGGGGAAAAAATGCAGGAAAATAACACTTTTATTATATTTTGAAGTGCCATTTTTTTGCTTATTTTGATTTGAGGTGAAAATGTTTGCCCATCCCTACCCACAACTTGAGGCACGTGCCACTGTATAAATGCAGCAAATGACACCCCCATCAGATTAGTACATTCCCCATTATGCATACAGAGTGGCTGTGCATTAACCTCTTACATCCCCAATGCACTGGGAGTTTTCTCCTGCATTTAACACTCTGAGTGCCAGGGAGGTATCCAAAGCAATGTGTTGGTTACCTCTCAGGTACTCAAACGGTTAAAGGAAAACTAAAGGAAAAACACAACCTGCTTCTGCTTTTATCATTCCCAGATCTACATGTAAAATATCTGCACCTCGATAAGCCTGAAGTGATATCACACGTGTTGTTTTTCAGCAGTCTGAGGGAGGCTATTTTCCTTTGCACTCCTCACTTCCTACTATGCCTTACACTGTACAATGCAGCAATCTACCCAGGAAGTGAGGCGTGCAAAGGAAAATGGCTTCCCCCGTAGCACTGAAAAACACGGTTCCAGGGCACAACAGAGACAAAATGCAGTTCCAGAGCAGACCAGCTGAACTAAATGGGGTTAAATTATTTGTTTATATCAATGGAAATTTGGGGATTTTTTTTGGATTTGTTGCATTGCTCCAGAATTGCTCCTCTGTTCCTCTGTGCATATGTGCTGGAATATCTTAAATTCATGCAATGTACGGAAGCTTTATAATGTGGTTGATGGGACTTGTAGTCCAACAACAGCTGGTCAGATATTGAAGTTCAGAAGCATTTACAGAAAGCCATGAACAGGCCTGTGAGTGATAGTGAGACGCAGGCTAATTCTCTGGTTCAGTGTGAAGTGAGCAGCTGTCCAGATACAGGGCTGGCCAGGGTCCACGTGTGGTCACTGCACCAGAGCAGTCTCTCCTGCCACAGACAGATGTTTGGAAGCGTTCACTCCAGGTCACCCGCTGGTGTCTTTGAAGCAAATCGTCCTCCCTGGACCCCGAATCCAGTCTTCTGGACTAAGTGCTGTTGTTTTTCATGCATCAGTGCTAATCACGGGGTGTGTTTTATGTTGTTGTTCTCAATGTTCTGGGCCCAGCTGGGAAAGAAAAGTGTTTGGGAAAGAGAGGGGGAACGAGTGGAAAGTTATGGGCCTCTCTAACATGGAGACGAGACATATAGTGATGTACTAGGACAGGAACAGAGACTGAGATAGGCAGTGAGACAGACTCAGATGGGAAGAGAGGGAAACTGATACGGAAAGAGAGGGAAACTGATATGAGAAGAGAGTGAGACTGAGATGGGGTGAGAGAGAGAGAGATGGGAAGAGAAAGAGACTGAGATGGATTTGGGAAGAGATAGAGACTGAGATGGGAAGAGAGAGAGAGAGACTGAGATGAGAATAGATTGACACTGAGATGGGAAGATAGTGAGACTGAGATGGGAAGAGATAGAGATTGAGATGGGAAGAGATAGAGATTGAGATGGGAAGAGATAGAGACCGAGATGAGAAGAGATAGAGACTGAGATGGGAAGAGATAGAGACTGAGATGGGAAGAGAGCGAGACTGAGATGGGAAGAGATAGAGACCGAGATGAGAAGAGATAGAGACTGAGATGGGAAGAGATAGAGACTGAGATGGGAAGAGATAGAGACTGAGATGGGAAGAGATAGAGACTGAGATGGGAAGAGAACGAGACTGAGATGGGAAGAGATAGAGACTGAGATGGGAAGAGAGCGAGACTGAGATGGGAAGAGATAGAGACTGAGATGGGAAGAGATAGAGACCGAGATGAGAAGAGATAGAGACTGAGATGGGAAGAGAGTGAGACTGAGATGGGAAGAGATAGACACTGAGATGGGAAGAGATAGAGACTGAGATGGGAAGAGAGTGAGACTGAGATGGGAAGAGATAGAGACTGAGATGGGAGGAGACAGAGACTGAGATGGGAAGAGATAGAGACTGAGATGGGAGGAGACAGAGACTGAGATGGGAAGAGATAGAGACTGAGATGGGAAGAGATAGAGACTGAGATGGGAAGAGAGCGAGACTGAGATGGGAAGAGATAGACACTGAGATGGGAAGAGATAGAGACTGAGATGGGAAGAGATAGAGACTGAGATGGGAAGAGATAGAGACTGAGATGGGAGGAGATAGAGGCTGAGATGGGAAGAGATAGAGACTGAGATGGGAAGAGATAGAGACTGAGATGGGAAGAGATAGAGACTGAGATGGGAAGAGAGCGAGACTGAGATGAGATGAGAAGAGGTAGAGACTGAGATGGGAAGAGATAGAGACTGAGATGGGAGGAGACAGAGACTGAGATAGGAAGAGATAGAGACTGAGATGGGAAGAGATAGAGACTGAGATGGGAAGAGATAGAGACTGAGATGGGAAGAGATAGAGACTGAGATGGGAAGAGATAGACACTGAGATGGGAAGAGATAGAGACTGAGATGGGAAGAGATAGAGACTGAGATGGGAAGAGATAGACACTGAGATGTGAAGAGATAGACACTGAGATGGGAATGAGATAGACACTGAGATGGGAAGAGACAGAGACTGAGATAACGTCTTCATGGAGGCGGAAATGGCATTCGCTAGAAGGACCACAGGACCTCAGATTCTGCTCACTGCACAAGAAGGGTCCCGGTATGTTTATTTAACCCTTTAAGGACCAGAGGTGTGTGCAATGCATTGGGCACATTTCTGGTTGTTAAAGAGTTAAAGTTCCAGAGCCGGCTTGTATCTTGCACATACCCAAGGTGTAATTCCCCACTGCAGGGCCAGGGATTTGTGACACACAACAGATAACCCTTTTAGTGCCAGAGCTAACGAGTTAATGAAGCTAAAGAGTTTCCTACCGTGTATCTTGTAGAGGCTGTTTGTGTTGATGTCAGAGGCCACAAGCCAAGACAGGGAACCGGTCTGATTGTAAGGGGTCACGGGACAGTGAGGAGCAGACGGGCTACCTGAGGTAGAGTTGTCACCAGTCCGGTTTTGACCAGGACAGTCCAGTTCTGGGATACCTGTCTGGTTTGGTCAACGCTGTCAGAGTTTCCGAGGTTCTGAAACCCGAACAGGTTCAGTTTGAAGCTCTTGTGCACCCATTGGTTACAGAACTCATCTATCACCAGAGCACTAATTCTAATTGGCTGGTCCTGCACCTGCCTGCTGATGTAAATGGGTCTTTTGAGTACTACAGAACTCCACAATGCACTATTTGCTTACAATAGTCCTGCAAGACATAAATTCAGCTTCCCACTGGAACAAAATGTATTTAGAAATTCACCAAAATCATGGTGTATCGTGTTGCATTTCGCACCAAGCATTGTGTCTCTGATTCTGACAAGTCTTAAAGGTGGCAGACCTAAACAGCACCATATTCACCCTGTGCAGTTTCACACGTGTGTGTGTGGCAACCTGTCACACTAAAGTTAACCCTTTGAGTGCCAGAGGGGTATCCAACACATTTCACAGCAATAAATTGTGCTAAAGGGTTTTTAATACTAGTGTGATGCAATTCATTTCATTACAGAGGAATATCAACCTCAGCGTATCTTAATCCCACTCTCTTTATATTCCTATTACCTTATCTGAACTGGGAGCAGCACCAATAAATTGTGCTAAATGGCTAATGGCCTGGCAGGAATACAATCGCCTGCTGATTTCCCTGTCCTGTAAGAAATAAGGATGGCTGCAGGCCAGGTCATTTATAGCAAGCCAATAGGAGTGTGCCGTGTGAATAGGACAAGGCTCCTTCTTCATCCTGATTGGACCCTCACTGAGGCCTATGTACCAAGTAGGAACGGAGTAATTCTGCTGCAGACCAATAGAGGACAAATAACATTTTCTATTGATTTAAAAGGAGGGGTTGGATCCCACTCTGGCGCTCAGTGGGTTAACCCTCTGAGTGCCAGAGGGGTACGCAACACATTGCTTTGTGTTGGCACTTAAAAGGGTTAAACCTTTGAATGACAGAGAGGTCTACACTGCATTGCTTCGTGATGCGTTGGAGACCTCTCTAGCATTCAATAGGTTAAATTCCTCATTTAAAGGATCAGTGAACTCTTTTTCTTTAGAAAAACCTATTTGTTAGAGGAACTTATTTTATTCATGTTATACAACTTTAAATTAATCTCACTCAGTGGAAACTGAGATCCACAGAGCTGGGTTTACATACCAGGCCCCCTAGGCAAGGCACGCTAGGTGTCCTTAGCTCCGCCCATGGTCACACCCACCACTCCTCTCCTCTCTCTCACCCTGCTCCAATTTGCTTTCACCATGTCCTAGCCCAGAAAATAAGCTTGGCTGATAACAAGCAAAGGCAAATAAAAAAAACAACTTTAACCCACTGGGTGCTAGAGAGATTTCCAATTAATTGCTTCTCAAATCTTCCTATCATCTGAGGGGTTAAATAATAGTCCATAAAAGGTATAAAACTGGTGCAGTTACACAGAGATTTCTCTAGCCTCACCCACAATTCAGAATGTGGGTAATGACCAACACAGCTTAGCGCCCCTCAAAATTTGGAGCTGTACAGAAATCTGGCCTTGGACATCCAGAGAGCTTACTTCCTGAAAAATTCAAACTGACAGGAAGTGACTCAGTTGTTATCATCACATTCTTGTGAGTACTGCTGTCAGTGACTCACCTCTCCCATAGAATGTAACATAATAACTGTCATATACTAGAGAGGTTACTATCACATTCTATACAGAACAGTAGTCAGTGACTCACCTCTCCATTGAATGTAACATAATAAGTGTCATGTACTAGATCTGTAACTATTACATTCTATATGAAACTGTAGTCTGTGACTCACCTCTCCCATAGAATGTAACATAATAACTGTCATGTGCTAGAGTTGTTACTATCACATTATATATAGACCTGCAGTCAGTGACTCCCCTCTCCCATAGAATGTAACATAATAACTGTCATATGCTAGACCTGTTACTATCACATTATATATAGACCTGCAGTCAGTGACTCCCCTCTCCCATAGAATATATCATAATGACTGTCATATGCTAGATCTGTTACTCTCACTTTCTATATAGAACTGTAGTCAGTGACTCACCTCTCCCATAAAATGTAATAGAATAACGGTCTGAAATCTGATCCCTACAGGACAACTATAATGTAAAAACCCAACAGTTTAAACTTTAAAAACTCTAGAAAAACACATCTCCCAACAGTGGTTTTGTTTTTAAAAAGCCCTACATTGCATGTTTTTCCCCAATTACTGTTTCCTTAACCACTTAACGACTAGCAGTCTGGAGTAGTGACCTTCCCTTAAGGACCACTTTGATTGTTGGCGCTGCAATGGCACACGTGACCGGTGACGTGTACGAAAGTCCTGAATGGGGGACTGCGAGAGACGGCTCCGGTCTTGGAGCTGTAAATTTGTGTGTAAGGTTTGTGCCGATAGCTGTCCCGCAGGAGTGCTTTAAGCACACAGATCTTGACATGCCAGGACCTCCACCGGTTCTTAAGAGATAAAAATTGGTGACGCTTCTGTCATGTCATCAGTTGTTAAGGAGTTAAGTCAATGGGAAGTTGTAATTTTCCTCTGTGATACAGAATGGCTCCATTCCATTAAGTACATCACTATTGTAGAGGACACCAGGTCAATGTAAGAATGCGGTCTATAGAAGACACCAGAACGGGTTCATCATGGATAAAGGCAATAAGTGATGACATTAACAAGAGGCTCCCCGGAGGCCTCTCTCTAATAGTCTTACACCTCCACTCGGATTACAATCTGATAATAGTTTGATCTCATTGTGACGCAGGTGGGAGGCTGCCAATGCACTCGATGGACCATAAACATGTCTAACACTTGCCTCACCTTCTGGATCTGTCTGCAGTGACTGTATTGTTCTATCTGTACACTCAGTGGTAGGAGACCCCAGCACATCCCGCATGCCATTACTTCACTAATACCGGGGATTAGGGGCACGGCAGTACATCATTGCTATTATTGCTAGTCTGGTCCAAAGCCAAGACTAAAGAAGACGGACTGAAATAAAGAGTGTCCAAGTTATGAGGATAGAGAGAAAGACACTAGAGAGAGGGAAAAACACCAAACAGAGAGAGAGAGATAGAAGGATAGATAAAGAGGGAATATGGTAGATAACGGATACAGGGAGAATCCTATAACATAAATTCCTAGAATGCGTCGCTCACTGTGCGCGTAACCGCACATGCGCAGTGGGGACTCACAGAACGGACTGATCCGGAGCGGAGAGCTCCGTAAGGCTGACAGCCTGTCTGTGCTCCCGGCTCCAGGGCGGAGGCGGCTGGATGACAAACTGTCACCTAGCGCCCCTCTGCTGCCCCGGAACCGGGAGCACAGACAGGCTGTCAGCCTTCCGGAGCTCTCCGCTCCAGATCAGTCCATGTATACGGGCTTTGTAACTAGTATAATATATAAAGGAAAAAGAGAGAAAAAGATAAACGGAGGATATGATAGATAACGATAAATGGAGAATAGGATGGATAAGAGATAAAGAAAGATATGATAAGAGATAAAGAGAGATATGAAAAGGGATAAATCGAGATATGAAAAGGGATAAAGAGAGAATACAGTAGATAAAGGGAGAATACAGCAGATAAACGGTGAATATGATAAATACAGGGAGAATACGATAGAGGATAAAGGGAGAATAAGATAATGGATAAAGAGACTATTACAGATAAAGGAAGAATATGATAAAGTATAAAGAGAGAATATGATAACTGGTATCCTTTTGAAAGGTTGCCCACTACTGGACAACAAAGACAACTGCGCATTAAACGTCGCCTCAATGAAAAGGGCGATGACAGAATCTCGCTCGCATCAAAAGGGCGAGATTCTCATATCGCGGGCTTAAAGCGTCGCACACTTTAATAGTTCTCTGTGAAAATGATCCCCTGCACTCTGCACAAGGGATTCAGTACAACAATGTTTTTAATGAAATGATCCATTACCGCTGTTATACACAGCGCATGTAGGAATCTCACACCCAACCACTGCTCGTGATTACATCCAAAACCCCTCTCGTGCTCAAAGGGTTAACATATTTGGATGTATAGGTGATCATTTGCAAAGAGAACTTTTAAAATGTGTGATGCTTAAAGGGATAGTAATGTTTCATAATAAAAGCAGCTCTAATTAATCATCATAGTATTTGGACTTTGGAGAGTGTTATTTCAATTCTGTCAGAGTTGTAGTACAAGAGTAATTGAATGATAAAGTGTCCCCCTCCCGCCCCTTTTACTGATGTAAAACTGCTCAGCCAGATCAGAAGGGAGGTGCCCAGGTAGACTGCAGAGAGGGACAATCTTCAATTAAGATAAGGGAAAAACCTGAAGAACTTGTCAAGGGGGGCAGGGCTTTCATTGTTCTCATAGGAAGAAGATTGTCCCCTGCTGTTATCTGTCTGGTCTATGGACTGGATTCCACATCTGAGAAGCGATGGCTTACACTAGGTAAAAGGGGCGGGAGGGGAAACTTTGCTTGTGAATATCTCTCAAACCATAAAGGTTTGAGAGATAAGACTTATATCGTTCTTCATGTTTTTTTAATGCCTACAAAATAAAATAAAGATAAAACGAAGTATTACTATCCCTTTGAGCCCAGGATATAAGAATCTCTCTCCCTTTTGATGCGGGTGAGATTCTGATATCTCTCTTTTCATTTCGGTAACATGTTTAATGCACCGTTTCTTTGATAGAAAGGAGAATACGATAGATAAGGGAGAATACAATAGATAAAGGAGAATATGACAGATAAAGGAGAATACAATAGATAAAGGAGACTACGATAGATAAAAGAGAATATGATAAATAAAGGAGAATACAATAGATAAAGGAGACTATGACAGATAAAGAGAATATGACAGATAAAGGAGAATATGACAGATAACGAGAATACGATAGATAAAGGAGAATACGATATATAACGGTAGAATACGACAGAGACATAAAACCAGGCTCTGAAGCTCCCAGCACTGTCAGACTGAACATCTGTTTTGACGTCCCACTGATCCACGTCTCTCTATCGCCCTCTTGTGCCGACGTGTCTGCGGCAGCTTCTTGTGACACGCCCCCCGGCCCTGCTGCCAGGCCTTCAGCTTGATTCCCTTTTAGATTGTGTGCACCATTCCAGAGCTGGGAGGGGGCACGTCCCTTCCCAATAGTAACACAGTGGACTCCAAAATAATTCCAAGTTAGTGGAAATGTGACCCCCCAGCTAGAGCTGAGGTGGTCTCCAAGCCACCAGGTTACACCCAGGTAACGTTCCCCTGACTCTCCTGTAGACATCGGAGTAGCGCTGGAGCGGAACAGTCATAGCGACTATAATATAAAGTGCAGCTCTTTGTCTTTATAATGACATGGTGCAATAAATCTGATTTTACTGCCTGTCCTCTCTCTCCTCCAGAGGTGCAGCCCAGCAGATGGGACAGTGGAGCGCACAGCTGCTCCTCGCCTTGGAATGTGTTACACAAGAAGATAACCCTATAAGCGCCAGAGAGCTGCGCAAAACACTGCGGGGGCAATGCATTGCTATTAACCCTCTGAGTGCCAGAGATACCTCTCTAGCACTCACAGTGTTAAAATAACACCTTCAAATAATAATCTTCCACTTGCCTTACTACAGTTAGAAGATACTAATGACCTCTATGAATTTTTCTCTTGTCCTTGATTTAGAAGATATAAAACAGTTCTACATGGAGTGTCCATGGAGGCCGACATGACAGTTGCTAACAGGACACAACCCACCCCCCAACACACACACACTGGTAATCTTAACCCTTTAAGCCCAGCCTGCCCCTATGTTAATTCAGCCTGGTGGGGGGGCACCCCCCTCTTGCCCCCGCCTATGGACTCCCATGTCCAGGACAGATTGAAGATGTTATTGCTTGAAGAAAGGCAAAAGGTTAAAATTCATAGGGGTCATTCGAATTTTCGGGCCATAGGTAGGTGAACTGGATTATTGTTAGGAGGTAATCATTTTCATTTAATACTATATTATGGTAGTGCAGTCTCACTTGGAACCGTGAACCTTTTAAGTTCCAGAGAAGTATGCACTTAAAAGGTTATATATATCTCATATTTATCTATCTGTCTCATATCGATGTATCTATCTATCTATCTATCTATCTATCTATCTATCTCATATCTATCTATCTCATATCTATCTATCTATCTATCTATCTATCTATCTATCTATCTATCTATATCATGTCTATCTATCTATCTATCTATCTATCTATCTATCTATCTATCTGTCTCCTATCTATCTATCTATCTATCTATCTATCTATCTATCTCATATCTATCTATCTCATATCTATCTATCTATCTATCTATCTATCTATCTATCTATCTATCTCATATCTATCTATCTATCTCATATCTATCTATCTCATATCTATCTATCTCATATCTATCTATCTGTCTGCTATCTATCTATCTATCTATCTATCTATCTATCTATCTACCTATCTATCTCATATCTATCTATCTGTCTCCTATCTATCTATCTATCTATCTATCTGTCTATCTATCTGTCTATCTATCTGTCTATCTATCTCCTATCTATCTATCTATCTATCTATCTATCTATCTATCTATCTCATATCTATCTATCTATCTATCTATATCATATCTATCTATCTATCTATCTATCTATCTATCTATCTATCTATGATTATCATATCTCTTATATCTATCTATCTATCTATCTATCTATCTATCTATCTATCTATCTCATATCTATATCATATCTATCTATCTATCTATCTATCTATCTATCTATCTTCTATCTATCTATCTATCTATCTCATATCTATCTATCTATCTATCTATCTATCTCTCTCATATCTATCTATCTATCTATCTATCTATCTATCTATCTATCTATCTGTCTCATATCTATCTATCTATCTATCTATCTATCTATCTATCTATCTATCCTCATATATATATCTCATATTTATCTATCTGTCTCATATCGATGTATCTATCTATCTATCTATCTATCTCATATCTATCTATCTATCTATCTATCTATCTATCTATCTATCTATATCATGTCTATCTATCTATCTATCTATCTATCTATCTATCTATCTATCTATCTGTCTCCTATCTATCTATCTATGTATCTATCTATCTCATATATATCTATCTGTCTGCTATCTATCTATCTATCTATCTATCTATCTATCTACCTATCTATCTCATATCTATCTATCTGTCTCCTATCTATCTATCTATCTATCTATCTATCTATCTATCTGTCTATCTATCTCCTATCTATCTATCTATCTATCTATCTATCTATCTATCTCATATCTATCTATCTATATCATATCTATCTATCTATCTATCTATCTATCTATCTATCTATCTATCTCATATCTATCTCATATCTATCTATCGATCTATCTATCTATCTATCTATCTATCTATCTATCTCATATCTATCTATCTATCTATCTATCTATCTATCTATCTTTCTATCTGTCTCATATCTATCTATCTATCTATCTATCTATCTATCTATCTATCTATCTCATATCTATCTATCTATCTATCTATCTATCTATCTATCTATCTCTCTCATATCTATCTATCTATCTATCTATCTATCTATCTATCTATCTGTCTCATATCTATCTGTCTATCTATCTGTCTATCTATCTATCTATCTATCTATCTATCTATCTATCTATCTATCCTCATATCTATCTATCTATCTATCTATCTATCTATCTATCTATCTATCTATCTATCTATCCCTAGTTTACTGCTCCTTTAACTGGACACAGTTGTCCTCTGATTCCTCCATTAGTTGACATGCGGTGTCCTGTCTGTTTATGAGTCAGGAATCAGTGCGGCAATTCTGGAGCAAACTGACTGCACCACAGAGAAACAAATACAATGTACCTATGATTTAAAGGGTTAGTAACACTTAATATTAAAAAAAAAATCTATATTGTAGGTCATAGGGGTACTCCCACTTCTGAGAGGTGTTTTATTTGAAAGTTATAGCAGCTCAGACTTTATTAGGTGCAATATCACAGTGGCCTGAAATTGTAGAGTGGCGCTGTTGCTACACCATCCTATGGAGATTTATGAGTAAAGCTGACCAAGGCTCAGCTCTCAGGATAAAGTAAATTAAGTCTGTCGATTGTGGAGTCTTCGTGTTTGTAGCTGTTGTCTGTTGAGGATCCGAGTGGGGACGGATGTTTCCCCACAAGCACTTCTGTCAGACAGTCTGATACCAGCCTGCTGACCATCGCTACATGTGAGTGCAATAGTATTTTATTTACATTTGATTTCAGTTCACTGGCATTATTGCACTATTGGGGCGCTCCTGTGTGTTTTTTGTTACATGTTTTTACTTCACTATGGAGATTTACGGTCAGCTGACCAGAGCTGTCCATAGGATGGTGTAGAAACAGCACCACCATAGCATTTCAGGCCACTGTGATACTGCCCCTAAAAATAATTAAAGTGTGAGCTGCAATAACTTTTCAATGAAAAACCTCCCAGCAGTGGGCATTCCCCCGTACTCAGGATTAGAAACCGTATAATATTATATATTTTATATATATATATATATATATGTATATATATATATATATATATATATATATATATATATATATATATAAACAGTTGTATCATAAAATATTAAAACCGGTTTTAATTACATTGCTGTCTTATTAAAGACCCATTAGTGAGTGGAAACGCTGACATTTCTTTTTTTCATAATAACATTTTTTTCATTAAGACCTGTGAGTGCTGCCTGTGGATATCAGATTCTTATAATATTTTTGTATTTTCCTGTTTGGGCAAGAGCACCTGGGCCTTACATTCTGCTTATGGAGTGTCCATTACAAGGATAGTAATGATTCATAATAAACTCTAATTAATCATCATAGTATTTGGGCCATGGAGAGTGTTATTTCAGTTCTGTCAGAGTTGTAGTACAAGAGTAATTGAATGATAAAGTTTCCCCCTCCTGCCCCTTTTACCTAGTGTATTTCACCTCCCCTCAGATGTGGAATCTGGTCTCTTGACCGGACAGATCACAGCGAAAACCCTGCCCCCTTGACAGGTTTTTCAGGTTTTTCCTTTTGATCACTGAAGATTGTCCCTCTCTGTGATCCATCCGGACAGTCTTGCTGCTCTGAGATGAGCAGTGTTACATCAGTAAAAAGTAGGTTGACCATAAGTCACCGTTAAAAAGCAACACACATGAAAAATGCATACTACAGGGTTGCTTTGATTTTGGTACACTCTTGAAATATGTGACCCTTTTTAAAGGTGAGGTATGGTCAGCCTAGGAAAAGGAATGGGAGGGGGATACTTTATCATTCAATTACTCTTGTACTACAACTCTGACAGTACTGATATAACACTCTCCATGGCCCATATACTATGAAGATTAATTGGAACTGCTTGTATGTTTTTATTGTAAAACATTACTATTCCATATATATATATACACTACTGTTCAAAATTTTGGGGTCACTTAGAAATGTGCTTGTTTCTGTTATGGGAGCAGCTTGACCGTATGGTACGTAAGAAGTGGCCATCAAGTCAATCCAAACTGTAGGCGATGCGTCAGGAAACATGGGGTGAACTCTCTTCACATTACATCAACACGCTGACAACTAGAATACCAAAGTTCTGCAAGGCTGGAATTGATGAAAATGAAGGATTCTTCAACAAAAGCAAAGACTGAAGGACACAATTATATTTAAATTAAACCTTGTCAATGCATTGACTGTATTTCCTATTCATTTTGCAACTCGTTTGAAGAAAAACAAGGACATTTCTACTTTTGAACAGTAGTATATATATAATTTATATGTTAAGTGTTACTATGCCTTTAAATGCGGCTTTTAACCCTGTGAATTCTAGCAAGGACTCCGTTGCATTGTGCACCCTCCCTAGCATTCAAGGGACTTAACCCTTTGAGTGCCAGAGGGGCATGGAAAGCATTGCAAAGCAATGGGAGTTTGAGGAATTTTTATTTGACCTCTGTGCTGCTATTGGCTTCCTCTAGCATTTCTCCACTGTTACTTAGTACATCATCCCTAGTGAATGCTGCCGTAGAGCCATCCGATGCCTAGTCATTAGACTGGTAAGAAGAGACTCAGTCCTGTGCACTGACACAATCAGCCGTGTCCTTCCTGTCCTGCAGGACGTGATGAACTCGCGATGATCTGTGTCTGGTCGATTTAACCCCGGCCTGTTTAGTGTTCATCCAGTCAGAGCCCTAATAAGCCTTTATGCAGCCAGCCCGCACTGGGGATATGCACTATGTAAAAGGGCTCAAGTCTGGGCAAACACTAGGGAACAAACACACATTCCCATTGAGTTAAATGGATGTATTTAACCCCTAGAATGTCTCCAGCATAAAATATTTTTAAAAAAGCCCCATTTAAATCAATACAAATTTGGGAAATATCTCTTGGTTCCCTGTGGTGGAACTGGTTTGCTCCAGAAGAGGACACCTTTTACTTAGTACATGAGCTTTGCAATGCACAGAAGGCATGCATGGTAATCAAGGGGTTAAACGCCATATTGGAATCAGTGGGAATGTTTCCTTGTCTCTCATAGTGTTTAATTGCGTCGGGTATTATTAACCCTTTGAGTGTCAGAAGGGTACGGAACGCATTGCGTTCTGTACCCCTCTTGCACTCAAAGGGTTAATATATCACACTCATTGTATAGACCCCGATCACTGGGGAGAGAGAGGAAACCACTGGGGTTTAAAGGGATAGTAATGGTTAATGTTAAGTTGATTTAATATTGTAGACATTAAAAAAGATTAACATCAATGTAAGTCTTATCTCTCAGACCTTTATGGTTTGAGAGATATAACTTGCTAAAGTTACCTTTTCCTGGCTGTTTCACTCAAGTCTGCCATCTAGCTGACAGCTGCAGATTCCAGTCATTTGATCAGACAGAGGCTCTTCAGCAGAGCTGAAATCACGCTATTTAGAAATAAATACTTAATTGGAATGGTCTACAAATTGTGCTTGCAAACCAGGCACACTTTGTAGACTGTTCCAAATTAAGTATTTATCTTTAGATATCGTTATATTGGCGCTGCTGAAGAGCCACATCTGGTCAAGCGACCATAATCTGCTTCTGACAGCTTTACAGCTCATCAAGCAGAAAGGGGAGGGACCAGAGGACTTTATTTTCCTATATCTCTCAAACCATAACGGTTTGAGAGATACGAATAAGTGCAAGTACTCTCTTTTAATTGTATCTACCATATAGTTAATACTTTTTTTCTGACATTATTATCCCTTTAAAGGGACAGTAACCCTTTATTTTGACTACAGCCTATACAATAAAACGCTAGGATATTTGTCCGATGCATCCATGCACAGTACAGTCTGCCCGAGTAGTCACATGAGCTCCGAGTGTGAGAGGAGAAACAAGACAGCTCCGCGGCTGATATGGAGCGGGACGCTCTGAATTCGGATTCAACTTCTGTTTCGCGTCACCCCCGGCACACCGGACTCCTCTCTGTGCAGCTTTCTGGTACTGATTGGTGCGAGGGGAGCACGGCACAACCGCCCTGAGGATGAGGGGCCCCCTGGGAGAGGCCGCCCACGACTCCGGTGCTGCCAGGCTCCTCCTCCCCAAGCCCACCGCCTGTCTCTGCTCCCGTCTCCAGGGCATCAGCCAAGGCCGCTGGGTGGCGCTGCGCCCGTGTACACATACTTTTACATTAGTATTCAATAAAGTGCATAATATGTAAAGTCATGCATTTTTAGTATTATAATTATTTTTGTTATTGTAATTTGTAACTCTTTAAATGCCACAGAGGTATCGATACACATTGCATCTCAATGCGTAGAAAAACTCTCTGGAGCTCAAAGGGTTAATCTTTAGCTCTCTCTCTCTTTTTTTTTCTTTAAAAAAAAGAAGCAATGGATTGGAGATCTCTCTCTCTGACATTCAAGAGGTCAACACTTTGAATGCCAGAAGGGTACACAATGCATTGTGTTGCGTACCCCTCTGGCATTCAAAGGGTTAATATACCCATTTAAATGAATGTGAAGTTGGGAAATGTTCACCCCATCTCCCCATATAGCGTAGTTGGTTTGTTCCAGAATTGCTGTCTACTTTAGTGCCATATTGTCCTGTGTATAACATGGTGGGTTTCCAGTATCCGGAGCTATCCATGTGTGTGTGTGAGGGGGTGGGATGGGGACATCGTCGTCCTATAGAATTAGGTCATCAGGCCCCCTTAATGTCATTATTTCTTGCCTGAGTGTAATTCAATTTGCCCGCTAAACCCTGACAGCTCCATTTGTCACACAGATTTGCAGCGGATGACATCTCGATGTCATGGCTAAAAATATAAAATTGACAATTAGTTCACAGATGAAATCTTATAGGGGTATCTAACATATTTCATGGCTGGGAATCACAGGCTCATTAACTAGGAACATAATGAGGCAGAAGCAGACAGGATTTATGGCCAATTCAAAGCTGCAATTCCATCTGCCATACAGGAAACAAGCACAGACGCCCGGCCATCGCCTCTCTTATTAAGTCTGTGTGTTACAATGTAACCACAGATATACACAGTAACGCTGGGGGAACATACCTTAAATTGTCCTTCTGTGGAGATATTATGGGGTCCGATCCTCCCAGATGTCCATCTTTAGGAGATATTAGGGGTTCATGCCTCACAAGTGTCCCTCTTTAGAGGGTATTAGGGGTCTGTACCTCCCATGTGTCCCTCTTTAGGAGATATTCGGGGTCCATACCTCCCAAGTGTCCCTCTTTAGGAGATATTAGGGGTCCATACCTACCAAGTGTTCCTCTTTAGGAGATATTAGGGGTCCATACCTCCCAAGTGTCCCTCTTTAGGAGATATTAGGTGTCCCTACCTCTCAAGTGTCCCTCTTTAGGAGATATTAGGGGTTTATACCTCCCAAGTGTCCCTCTTTAGGAGATATTAGGGTCCATACCTCCCAAGTGTCCCTCTTTAGGAGATATTAGGGGTCTGTACCTCCCAAGTGTTTCTCTTTAGGAGATATTAGGGGTCTGTACCTCTCAAGTGTCCCTCTTTAGTAGATATTAGGTGTCCCTACCTCCCAAGTGCCCCTCATTAGGAGATATTAGGGGTCCATACCTCCCAAGTGACCCTCTTTAGGCGATATTAGGGATCCATACCCCCCCAAGAGTCCCTCTTTAGGAGATATTAGGGGTCCATCCCCCCCAAGTGTCCCTTTTTAGGTTATATTAGGAATCCATGTCTCCCAAGTGTCCCTCTTTAGGAGGGACAATTCTTCTTTGAGACCCAAATCCCTCTGTCCCTCTTTCCCACCCTGGTGTCCCTTTTTTCAGGCTATTGGACCATGTGATGTGAATATGAGTATACCGCATTATTTATTTATACAAAGAGGTGTCAGTAGGTCATGAAATAACCTAAAAATCCTTGGTAATGACACCCCCCAGGAACACCCACTAAAACAAAAGTGTCCCTCTTTGGCCATTTTATATGTTGGGATGTATAAGGGAATGTACAGATCCACTCAACTAATGCACCTGCACTCACAGCTAACCTCCCAAGTGTCCCTCTTTAGGAGATATTAAGGGTACATAACTCCCAGGTATCCCTCTTTAGGAGTGACAGGCCCTCTTTCAGACCCAAATCCATCTGTCTCTCTATCCCACACTGGTGTCCCTGTGTTTAGGAGATCAGACTGTGTGGTGTGTATATAAGTGTATCACCCTGGTGTCCCTGTGTTTAGGAGATCAGACTGTGTGGTGTGTATAGAAGTGTATCACCCTGGTGTCCCTGTGTTTAGGAGATCAGACTGTGTGGTGTGTATATAAGTGTATCACCCTGGTGTCCCTGTGTTTAGGAGATCAGACTGTGTGGTGTGTATATAAGTGTATCACCCTGGTGTCCCTGTGTTTAGGAGATCAGACTGTGTGGTGTGTATATAAGTGTATCACCCTGGTGTCCCTGTGTCTAGGAGATCAGACTGTGTGGTGTGTATATAAGTGTATCACCCTGGTGTCCCTGTGTTTAGGAGATCAGACTGTGTGGTGTGTATAAGTGTATCACCCTGGTGTCCCTGTGTTTAGGAGATCAGACTGTGTGGTGTGTATATAAGTGTATCACCCTGGTGTACCTGTGTTTAGGAGATCAGACTGTGTGGTGTGTATATAAGTGTATCACCCTAGTGTCCCTGTGTTTAGGAGATCAGACTGTGTGGTGTGTATATAAGTATATCACCCTGGTGTCACTGTGTTTAGGAGATCAGACTGTGTGGTGTGTATATAAGTGTATCACCCTGCTGTCCCTGTGTTTAGGAGATCAGACTGTGTGGTGTGTATATAAGTGTATCACCCTGCTGTCCCTGTGTTTAGGAGATCAGACTGTGTGGTGTGTATATAAGTGTATAACCCTGGTGTCCCTGTGTTTAGGAGATCAGACTGTGTGGTGTGTGTATAGAAGTGTATCACCCTGGTGTCCCTGTGTTTAGGAGATCAGACTGTGTGGTGTGTATATAAGTGTATCACCCTGGTGTCCCTGTGTTTAGGAGATCAGACTGTGTGGTGTGTATAGAAGTGTATCACCCTGGTGTCCCTGTGTTTAGGAGATCAGACTGTGTGGTGTGTATATAAATGTATCACCCTGGTGTCCCTGTGTTTAGGAGTTCAGACTGTGCGGTGTGTATAGAAGTGTATCACCCTGGTGTCCCTGTGTTTAGGAGATCAGACTGTGTGGTGTATATAGAAGTGTATCACCCTGGTTTCCCTGTGTTTAGGAGATCAGACTGTGTGGTGTGTATATAAGTGTATCACCCTGGTGTCCCTGTGTTTAGGAGATCAGACTGTGTGGTGTGTATATAAGTGTACCACCCTGGTGTACCTGTGTTTAGGCGATCAGACTGTGTGGTGTGTATATAAGTGTATCACCCTGATGTCCCTGTGTTTAGGAGATCAGACTGTGCGGTGTATATATAAATGTATCACCCTGGTGTCCCTGTGTTTAGGAGGGACACCTGGTGTCCCTGTGTTTAGGCGATCAGACTGTGTGGTGTGTATAGAAGTGTATCACCCTGGTGTCCCTGTGTTTAGGAGATCAGACTGTGTGGTGTGTATATAAGTGTATCACCCTGGTGTCCCTGTGTTTAGGAGATCAGACTGTATGGTGTGTATATAAGTGTATCACCCTGGTGTCCCTATGTTTAGGAGATCAGACTGTGTGGTGTATATATAAGTGTATCACCCTGGTGTCCCTGTGTTTAGGAGATCAGACTGTGTGGTGTGTATATAAGTGTATCACCCTGGTGTCCCTGTGTTTAGGAGATCAGACTGTGTGGTGTGTATATAAGTGTATCACCCTGGTGTCCCTGTGTTTAGGAGATCAGACTGTATGGTGTGTATATAAGTGTATCACCCTGATGTCCCTGTGTTTAGGAGATCAGACTGTGTGGTGTGTATATATAAATGTATCACCCTGGTGTCCCTGTGTTTAGGAGATCAGACTGTGTGGTGTGTATATAAGTGTATCACCTTGGTGTCCCTGTGTTTAGGAGATCAGACTGTGCGGTGTATATAAGTGTATCACCCTGGTGTCCCTGTGTTTAGGAGATCAGACTGTGAGGTGTGTATATAAGTGTATCACCCTGGTGTCCCTGTGTTTAGGAGATCAGACTGTGTGGTGTGTATAGAAGTGTATCACCCTGGTGTCCCTGTGTTTAGGAGATCAGACTGTGTGGTGTGTATAGAAGTGTATCACCCTGGTGTCCCTGTGTTTAGGAGATCAGACTGTGTGGTGTGTATATAAGTGTATCACCATGGTATCCCTGTGTTTAGGAGATCAGACTGTGTGGTGTGTATAGAAGTGTATCACCCTGGTGTCCCTGTGTTTAGGAGATCAGACTGTGTGGTATGTATATAAGTGTATCACCCTGGTGTCCCTGTGTTTAGGAGATCAGACTGTGTGGTGTGTATATAAGTGTATCACCCTGGTGTCCCTGTGTTTAGGAGATCAGACTGTGTGGTGTGTATAGAAGTGTATCACCCTGGTGTCCCTGTGTTTAGGAGATCAGACTGTGTGGTGTGTATATAAGTGTATCACACTGGTGTCCCTGTGTTTAGGAGATCACACTGTGTGGTGTGTATATAAGTGTATCACTCTGCTGTCCCTGTGTTTAGGAGATCAGACTGTGTGGTGTGTATAGAAGTGTATCACCCTGGTGTCCCTGTGTTTAGGAGATCAGACTGTGTGGTGTGTATATAAGTGTATCACACTGCTCCACAGCAATAAAACTCACATTAATATTTGTATAAATTTAAGTATATGTGTTTATAATTTTGTCTGTGTAAATAAAATACTTTGATTTTGCTCTAAGTTATTTATTCAGTTACACAAAGAAGTGTCAATAGGTCATGAAATACTTGGTAATGCCAAATACCGGGCCCCCCTCCCCCCCCCCCCCCCAGAAACACCGCTCTTTGGCCCTTTGAAATGTTGGAAGGTTTGTATCATAGCAGAGTTGGGCACAATACGGTCCCTGTGTACATTTTCTCTGGTTGGATGTATATCTACAGCGGTACTGCTAGACAGAAAACTGCATTCATCTATTTAGTTAGAAAGCTTTTGACCAGGAAGAATATATTGAGCTTTCTCTCATTTTCAAGTATGCCCTGGAGAGAATTTACAATACAGATTAAAACACATTTATACACAAATAGAAAGAAGAAAATAAAAATTGCCCATTAAATACAGTTGCGTGTTGTTTTTCAATACAAAGATAAATTATTTTAATGGATTTTGACCGTTTAAAGGCCAGGGGACATGCAACTCAATGCTTGCATACCTCCCAAGTGTCCCTCTTTGAGACCCAAATCCCTCTGTCCCTCTTTTCTACCCTTTTGTCCCTCTATTTAGGACATCAGAATGAGTGGTGTGTATTACATTGCTCCACAGCAATAAAAAATGCATAAATGTGTTGTTAATTGTCAGTAAATGTGTTTATACATTAATATGGGTATTTAAAATACTGTGGTCTTGCTCTAAATCATTTATCAGTTACACAATGAGGTGCAGATGGGTCAAGAAATAACTTAAAAATTCATGGAAATGCCCCGCCTACCAGCCACGCCCCCAGAAACGCCACCTAAAACAGAAGTGTCCCTCTTTCGCCATTTGAAATGTTGGGAGGTATGTGCTTGTGCTTAAAAAAGTTAAACTGGCAGATGATGAGTTTTTTCTCACGTAGGGTATTTCATTCTGGATTTCTCTGCAGAGGGAAACTGAAACATAGTATCACTAAGGGCAACACTGATACAATGTATCGCTCTCTCTCTGAACATTGTCATAATTGTATAATAACATCGTAAGTTAGGTCCAAATGTATTTAAATACAGTTTGGAGTTATTCAGCTTATGATTAATATAAGTGGGGCTTTTAACCCACTGAATGGTAGAGAGATTTGCAGTGCATTGCTTTGCAACTGGAGACTTCTCTAGCATTTAACAGGTTTAAAGGAGAACTACCACCCCGCAATAACTTAAGCTTGATTGATTCTTCATCTGGTGACTAGCTGCTTAGTAGCCGGCCGGCTCAAAAGGGACTGACAGCGCAGGCACACGGACATCACTGTGATGAGATGTCCGTGCTTCCTGCTCCTGTGAGCGTCCCTAAAATGCCGAAATCTTCAGAACCGGGTAATATTTCTGGCGACTAGCGCTACTAAGCAGCTAGTCGCCAGATGAAGAATCAATCAAGCTTAAGGTATTGCGGGGTGGTAGTTCCCCTTTAAATCAATAAATCACATTATTATTTCCCCTATGGCTCAACTGTTTTGCCCCATAGAGAATGATAATACCGCTTTATAGGGCCCAAATACTATAAAGAATAATAGGAGCTGCATTTATTTTGAAACATTACTATCCCTTTAACCCCTTAAGGACCGGCGCACACATGCGCGGCCGGCACATGAGGACCACAGGACATTTTTTTTATTATTGCTTCCAGTTCAGGGCTTCTGGAGCGGCGTGCAGCCACGCCGGGAGCCCTGAACTCCATGCCGTGCCAGGACCGTCATTGGTCCTTAATTGGCGTACTGCCTTGACGATCCTGGCACGGCAAAGGTCCTTAAAGGGATAGTAATACTTCATTTTAACTTTATTTTATTTTGTAGGCATTAAAAAAAACATGAAGAATGATATAAGTCTTATCTCTCAAACCTTTATGGTTTAAGTATCCCCCCCCCCGTTCAACCAGATCAGAAGGGAGATGCCCAGGTAGACTGCAGAGAGGGACAATCTTCAATTAAGATAAGGGAAAAACCTGAAAAGCTTGTCAAGGTGGGCAGGGCTTTCATTGTTCTCATAGGAAGAAGATTGTCCCCTGCTGTTATCTGTCTGGTCTATGGACTGCATTCCACATCTGAGAAGAGATGGCTTACACTAGGTAAAAGGGGCGGGAGGGGAATATCTCATAAACCATAAAGGTTTGAGAGATAAGACTTATATCATTCTTTATTTTATTTTGTAGGCATTAAAAAAACATGAAGTTAAAATGAAGTATTACTATGCCTTTAAGGGGTTAAGGTTTTAATTTCAGAAAACCCAGAATGTATCCCCTATACTACACAAAGGAAAATGGCATAAAGTCACACCAATTTCATTGACAGTTCTTTTTAGTACATGAGGTTAAATAGAGCACAGGAACAGAATGCGCTGAAACACCCATTTGTTTCCACTCCACCCTCGACTTGGCGCAAGCAGCACTCAGAGGAGATTTATATATTTTTTTTTGTTTTGCAAAAACATTAGTACATTGGTGTCAGGCAGAAGTAACCCTAGAAAATGCATTCCAGCCTGTGGATGTGTACATACCCCCTTATAATTCTGCTGCAAAATCTGGCAAAAGTGAAGTGTTCTTAAAGGGGAACTACCACCCCGCAAAAACCTAACCTGTATTGATTCTTCATCTGGCGACTAGCTGCTTAGTAGCGCTAGTCGCCAGAAATATTACCCGGTTCTGAAGATTTCGTCCTTTTTCTGACTGTCACTGGAACAGGAAGCACGGAAATCTCGTCCCAGTGACGTCCGTGCGCCTGCGCTGTCAGTCCCTTTTGAGCCGGCACGGACGTAACTGGGACGAGATTTCCGTGCTTCCTGGTCCAGTGACTGTCAGAAAAAGGACGAAATCTTCAGATCCGGGTAATATTTCTGGCGACTAGCGCTACTAAGCAGCTAGTCGCCAGATGAAGAATCAATACAGGTTAGGTTTTTGCGGGGTGGTAGTTCCCCTTTAAAGGTGGAAATTGACCAGTTAACCCCCTTAACAACTGCCAGATTCAGAATTGAGTGGCCGTTAAAGTAACAGTAATGTCCAATAAATTTTTTTTCTTGTTTTGTAGATTTAAAAAAAAAATAATGTAGGACAAATCCTATCTCTCAAACCTTTATGATTTGAGAGATGTTGGCACCTAAAGTTCCCCCTCACCTGATGTCAGCTGTAAAGCAGACAGAAGGAGATCCGTGTCAGCCGACACGAGGAGTCTCTTCAGCAGAGCCGCAGTAGCGATACTGAAAAAGAATTACTTCATTGGAACGGTCTACAAAGTGTGCTTGCAAACAAGGTACACTTTGTAGACCTTTCCAATTAATTAATTATTTACCAGTCTCGGGATTTCGGATCTGCTGAAGAGCCGCCGGCTGGTTCTAGGACCGGGATCTCCCGCTGTCAGCACAGCGCTGATGTCAGGAAAAGGGGTGGGAGTGGGGGGACTTTAGATGCAAATATCTCTCAAACTATAGCGGTTTGAGAGATGGGATTTGTGCCGTAGAGTTTATTTTTTTAAACTCTACAAAACAAGAAAACATTTTTATTGGACATTAGTGTCCCTTTAAAGGGATAGTAATACTTTGTTTTATCTTTATTTTATTTTGTAGGCATTAAAAAAACATGAAGAGCGATATCAATCTTATCTCTCAAACCTTTATGATTTGAGAGATATTCACAAGCAAAGTTTCCCCTCCCGCCCCTTTTACCTAGTGTAATCCATCTCTTCTCAGATGTGGAATCCAGTCCATAGACCAGACAGATAACAGCAGGGGACAATCTTCTTCCTATGAGAACAATGAAAGCCCTGCCCCCCTTGACAAGTTTTTCAGGTTTTTCCCTTATATTAATTGAAGATTGTCCCTCTCTGCAGTCTACCTGGCACCTCCCTTCTGATCTGGCTGAACAGGGGGGGGATACTTTGTTTGTGAATATCTCTTAAACCATAAAGGTCTGAGAGATAAGACTTATATCATTCTTCATGTTCTTTTAATGCCTACAAAATAAAATAAAGATAAAACAAAGTATTACTATCCCTTTAAGGACCACGGTGCATTTTTTCATTGTAATGAATTCTGGGATGGCAGAGCACAGTGTTGCCGAGCTGCTATTCCAGAACTCCATGACATGCCAAGACCACCACTGGTCCTTAACGTCCAGACTGCCGTGACGGTCCTGGAACATCACAAGACTCTACGGGGTTAAAGAGACAGTAGCAATTGACCCTTTATATTCCCAGATAGATATCCAACACATTGCAACACAATGGGTCAGATACCTCCCTGCCAAAGAGTTAATACTGACAAAAATGAATAAATTGCAGGGTTTATCCCGCTGAGTAAAACAAGGCTCAAATTGCAGCTCAAATTTGCATGTTATGGGTGCAATACACCTCTATGGCCTAAAATATGATGGTGGCGCTGTTGCTGCAGCAGTCCATTGACAGGTACGCACTAAGAAACTGGTGCTTTTAACCCCTTGAATGACAGACACATCTCCAACATATTATTTCATTGGAGACCTGTCTAGCATTGAAAGGCTTAAAAGTTACATTTAAATCAGTGGGGATTTGGGGATTCATTGTTAACTACAATGTGATTGTTTTGTCCCAAAATTGCTTCACTTTTACTTAATTAGCCTCATGGTCAACAGTTGTCCATTGACAGCTGCAGCAACAACCCCACCGTACGGTTTCAGGCAACGGGAGGTACTGCACTTAGAAACCGCAAGTTTGATCTGCAATAACTTTCAAATAAAACATATGTCAGCAGTGGAGGTTCCTTTGATTTACCCAGCAGCATAAACCCTGCAATTCATATATGTTTTTCCACATTACACATGATTAATATAGGGTGAACTGAAAACGAGCAAGAATGGTTAGTATAAAGTCATATATTGGTGGCTTTTTCCCCACATGCAGGCAGCGGGGTGATAGGATGGACTGATTTGTTGGACCTGCTGAGGCCAGTGGTCAGGTCTTACTAAATGGATGGAGGCTGCAATAACTCACAGGTAGCAAGGTTTGGATACAGTGGCTTAACAATAGGGGGTCACACCTGCCCGTCACTCCAGGGGCCCAGCCACCCCTGTGACCCCCCCCCCCGCCCGGTGCCCACAACATGCTGAGGTCTGTGCCTTCTTTGGCACAGACCTCTAGAAGCTGAGTGCCCTCTTCAGCTCTATATTAATGCAGTGCGCTGGGAGATGACATCATCATGACATCATCACCCAGCGATCTGCATTACTGAAGAGAAGTCTGTGTGGGAGCTCTGGCAGTATAGAGGTCTGTGCAGAAAGAGGCACAGACCTCTCCTGCCACGCCTCTGGACCATCAGGGAGGTAGGAAACGGACACTGGGGGGGAAGGCAATGTGGAGGCAATGTGGAGATGATGGGGGGGCAATGATGAGATGATGGTGGCAATGTGGAGATTGGGAGCATAGTGGAGGTGTCCAGCAGAGGCCAATGTGGTCAGGGGGCCTAAGGTAACTTTTGCACCAGGGCCTAAATATCTGGATGGATATTTATCTTAGACTGCCCTAGGCAGGGCACTATCCTGGCAATGAAAATACCCATGTCCTGTAACAATCAAGGACAAAAAAAATCTCTACCATCCAAGGGATTAAAAAAACTGATGCAGGGACATTAAAGTGGTATTTTAACCTTAATTAAAGTTTGTGTATTTGAACATTGCATTAAAAATGGTCTATATGTCATGTTAACCAAAAGACCAGCAAATGCACAGTTCACAAGATATTCACACTTCTTTCATATGCTAATTGCGGCACCGTGCAACATCAGTGATGTTTTCATATGCTAATTCAGCTAATCAATGACGTTTAATATGCTACTGATGCCTTTTCAGCGATGTTTCATATGTTAATGACAGTTTAAATGAAGTTTCATTATTTCTTATGCTAATAAACCTCTGTGCAGTACCAGGAAATGATCACTTTCACTTTTCCCAGAAACAAAAAGTATGAATATTTCCTAAACTGTACATCTGCTGGACTTTTGGTTAACATGACATATAGGTGTTTTAAAGTAATACTTAAAACGTAAAAAAATATATGTTGTAGGGTTTATCCCCCTGAGTAAAACAAGGGTAATCCCACTGCTGAGAGATATTTTATTAAAAAATTATAACCGCTCAAACTTGAATTTTTTAGGTGCAATATCACAGTGGCCTGAAAATGTACAGTGGTGCACCATCCTATGGACAGTAGACCATGAATCTCCATAGGATCGTGTAGCAGCAGCGCCACTGTAAATTTTCAGGCCACTGTCATATTGCACCTAAAAATTCAAGTTTCAGCTGTTATATTTTTTTAATAAAATCTCTCTCAGCGGTGGGAGTACCTTTGTTTTATTTAGGGATATAAACCCTACAACATATATTTTTTTTCATCTTAAGTATTACTATCCCTTTAAATGAAGTTTTCAAATATGCATACGTGAATTAAGTTGAAAGTTCCACTTTAAGATTGGTCTGGACACACCCACAATTCAGAATGTGGGTGTGGCCAGCACAGCTGGGTTGCCCTTAATATTTGGAGATCTAGGCAGTTTCCTACACAGCCTACTGGGAGATCTGGCCGTGGCCAGGCAATACGCACTAGACAGGCAGTAAAAGTCACGTGGCCAGGGAAGACATATATCAGTCTGTGACCTTTGGAGAACAATGAGATTTATTGTAGACTCGGGAGAGACTGGCTGTTATCAGGAAAGCCGTGTACACTTGCCTGCGGGTGGAGAAACTCATCAAACCATATCTACCTACTACAGCTAGCTGGATATTGGCATAATGTAGTGTTAAAGGGAAAATATAGATATATATACATAAAGACCTTAATTAACAAATTAAAAAAATCAAAAAACATCTCAAATTTCATTAATTTAAATGTGGAATTTAAATCCCTTGAATGAGAGGTCTCCAAAGCATTGCAGCATTCCGGTGCATTGAAAACATGAGAATTCAAGGGGTTAAATTCCTCATTTAAGTCAGTTAAAAGGTTTTTTTTTTGTCTTTAAAGGGACAGTATTGTCAAAATATCAAACAAGTGAATATTGTAGCTATTAAAAAATGCAACTAAATGACCTAAGTCCCATCTCTCAAACCTTAATGGTTTGAGAGATGTTCGCTGTGAAATTTCCCCCGTCCCTCCACTTTCCCTGACATCAGCGTTCTAGCTGACTGCAGGGGAATCCGGTCCCGGGACTGGCGGAGGCTTTTCAGCAGAGCAGAGATCACGATCTTGAAAAAAAGCTACTTCATTGGAACGGTCTACAAAGTGTGCTTGCAAACCAACACACATCCATACCAGATTAGAGGATGGAGGACTATAAAAGAGGATAATATTGTCTAATTCTTGACTCTCTCTTGACCTAGACCCTCCCCCCCAAATAGGGCATTTTAAGGAATCAAAATATTCCTTTATTTGTATTCATTTTCCTTGCTTACATAACCTGAAGGACTCTTCCTTATGCAGTCTTAACCCCTTAAGAACTGGACATGCGGTGGATTGGGCGGCACTAAACGACCACAGACCTTTTTCTTTTTACAACTAATTCAGGGATCCCTGAGCGGCATGCAGCCGAGCAGGGACCCCTGAATTCCAGGACTGTCATGTACATCATGGGTCCTTTAACCCCTTAAGGACCGGCAGTCCTGGGACATTTCCGTCCCATAATGACCGCATAGGAGCACTTGGACGCGCCGGTACACGTGACCTGTTGCATGTATCAGCGCGTCACCATGGGGCCTGATAGACATTGCTCCGATCTTGGAGCGGTCAATTTCAGGCCCTATTTTTACTTACAGCTCTCCCGGTAGAGCGCTGTAAGTAAAAAGTACGTGACGTACTATGACCGTCATCGGTCCTTGAGTATTTCAGGGACCGTGACGGTCCTGGTACGTCAAGGGTCCTTCAAACGAATATTGTTTCTGAAAATACCTTACATTATGACGGAATATTAAACCACACCCACTTTTAAGATGCTGGAATTGGATGCAAAAAATGATGGAAACATGTCTGAGAACTGACGGATCATGGTGTAAGAACTTTATTATTCTGATTTCAGACAATTTCAGTTAGCACCACTTTCTGAACAATTTGCCCCAAGTATACTACATCAACAGTAATTACCTTGTCCAAGTAACTACTTACCCTGTCACAGAATTCAAGTAAATTAGGTTGACATGATGGTGTGAGAAGTGGGATATATCTAGGATCCCTACCATCTGGAAATATATGTATTACAAGACAACATAGCCATAGCATTGTCTGTTATGAGGATTAAGATTTTAAGTAGGAAAGTGGGTAGGCCAGATGCCCGAACTGTCTCTTATCATTGTTATCATCTTAACCCCTTAAAGGGACAGAAATGTCCCATAAAAAAATGTGTTTTGCAGTGTTTAAAAAAATAAATAATATGTCACAAATCCTATCTCTCAAACCTTTATGGCTAGGGGAGGTGGGAAATGCATTGCTGAGCAGTGTCAGTGAGTGGGGAGGTAATGTAGGATAAGAGGAAGTCAGTACTAGGGGAGGTGGGAAATGCATTGTTGAACAGTGTCAGTGAGTGAGGAGGTAATGTACGGATAAGACAGGAAGTCAGTGCTAGGGGAGGTGGGTAATGCATTGCTGAGCAGTGTCAGTGAGTGGGAAGGTAATGTAGGGATAAGACAGGAAGTCTGTGCTAGGGGAGGTGGGTAATACATTGCTGAGCAGTGTCAGTGAGTGGGGAGGTAATGTAGGATAAGAGGAAGTCAGTACTAGGGGAGGTGGGAAATGCAATGCTGAGCAGTGTCAATGAGTGGGGAGGTAATGTAGGGATAAGACAGGAAGTCAATGCTAGGGGAGATGGGCAATGCATTGCTGAGCAGTGTCAGTGAGTGGGGAGATAATGTAGGGATAAGATAGGAAGTCAGTGCTAGGGGAGGGGGGTGATGCATTGCTGAGCAGTGTCAGTGAGTGGGGAGGTAATGTAGGGATAACACAGGAAGTCAGTACTACGGGAGGTGGGTAATGCATTACTGAGCAGTGTCAGTGAGTGGGGAGGTAATGTAGGGATAAGACAGGAAGTCAGTGCTAGGGGAGGTGGGTGATGCATTGCTGAGCAGTGTCAGTGAGTGGGGAGGTAATGTAGGGATAAGACAGGAAGTCAGTGCTAGGGGAAGTGGGTAATGCATTGCTGAGCAGTATCAGTGAGTGGGGAGGTAAAGTACGGATAAGACAGGAAGTCAGTACTAGAGGAGGTGGGTAATGCATTGCTGAGCAGTGTCAGTGAGTGGGGGAGGTAATGTAGGGATAAGACAGGAAGTCAGTGCTAGGGGAGGTGGGTAATGCATTACTGAGCAGTGTCAGTGAGTGGGGAGGTAATGTAGGGATAAGACAGGAAGTCATTGCTAGGGGAGGAGGGAAATGCATTGCTTAGCAGTGTCAGTGAATGGGGAGGTAATGTAATGATAAGACAGGAAGTGCCTGCATGGCATGCCTTAATTGCCATCACCTATACATCTAAATATTTCAAACACTTTTTTTTTAAATAAAATATGGATAACACAAAATTGTTGACTAGTTGAATTTGAAAGTTTGAAAAACGATCATCGTTGTTTTTAGGTAGTAAGGTCTCTTTAAAACGAAATACGTTAAACTCAATCTCTTTTTGTGAAAAAAATATCCTACAACACAGATCCGGCAGGGAAAACCCAGCTCATATGTGTATAGTTTCTCAGTCCTTTTGATGAGGCCTGCACCACGCAGGGAGGATGAAGAGTGAGGAATCCATCTGACAAGGGGATAAGAGGGAACCTCCCAGCGCTGCGCTGTTGTTCCAGAGATCAGAGCGCAGTGGGAGAGGTAACACTTAGTCACACTGCTCCAGGCCATATTTCTCCACTGGCGAATACGAGAAACATACGTGTGTCTGAATGTGATAATGGGATACAAACATTCCCCTCCGGCTAGAATCCGGTGTTCAGGCATTGCTCAGACCGAATCTAATTTTATCCTCATGTAGAGTGTTAGCTCTTCTGTCAACTGAAGCCTTCTGTCAACTGTGCTGACTCATTGAGGGTGATAGGCTAAAGACGAACTGGAATGATTCTGGAGCGAACCAGCTACACCGGATTCCCATTGATTTAAATGGAACTTTTAACCCTTTGAGTGCCAAAGGCAATGTGTTGAGCATGCCTCTGGCACTCAGAGGGTTAACTCTGTGAATACTGGAGAGGTCTCCAGCGTGTAGCGTGCTACGGTGTAGCTTGCCTGCGCCACCATTTTTTCCACTTCTCAGTAGATCAGCCTCAGAGAGTAACCTTTTGGGTGCCAGAGAGGTACGCAACGCATTGCAGAGCAGAGCCCCTCAGGCACTCAAAGGGTTAAGTGATACAACAGTGATTCTTTGGGGCACGCCAAGTCAGGTTTTAATCATTTGCATGCCAGAGAGGTATCCAACACATTGCAGCGCAATCCTATATAATAATTCACTAAAAAGCGTGTAACGCAGCAGTCATGCGCAGTAGAGACTGCCAGTGACTAGGCTGATACAGAGCGTGGCTCTCCGAAGGAGCATCCTGCTCTGTATCAGCCGCGGTGCGAGCAGTCTCTACTGAGCATGACTGCACCGCGACCAGCTGGCACTGTATCACCGGCAGCGTGGGTAGTCTCTACTGTGTATTACTGCACCGTGACCATCTGGCACTGTATCAGCGGCGGCGTGGGTAGTCTCTACTGTGTATGACTGCACTGCGACCGGCTGGCACTGTATCAGCCACGGTGTGGTCAGTCTCTACTGTGTATGACTGCCCTGCAACCGGCTGGCACTGTATCAGGTGCCGCGTGGGTAGTCTCTACTGCGCATGACTGCACCGCGACCGGCTGGCAGCGGCACTGTGACCCGTGTAACGGGCTCTACAACTAGTATATATATAATTTATTTACCAGAGAAAACACTTTGAGATTTTTCTCATTTTCAGGTTTGTATATTGTCACCTATTTACACAAATAGGAAAATAATATAGACACACACATTCACATAGACACAAACATACTTATAAAAAAAATTATACATGGTTACGTTTGTTTTTAGATAGAAAGTAGACTTGTGCACGAAAAAACATTTTCGGTAAAATTCAATTTCGCACAATTCCATTTCGGAGGATCCACATTTTGGAACAGACCTGTTCGACTTAGACGAAATTCGGCGACATTCCAAATTATTTGGCCGAATTTAACATACTTTAAAAAATGACCCTCCCTTGTGGTGGCAATAAGGTACTAGGCCTTCCTACACAACTGTGTCACTCTGAAAATTATTAAAACAAATTCCTAATATTTTATATATGTTGCACATGAACAAAGATGACTCTCCCTTGCAGTGGCAATAAGGTACCAATGCTGCCTGACTATGCTACCTGCCTACACAACAACTGGACACTCCAATCTCCTTCTGATCTCTCTGAGCTCCAACAACGGACTAACAGGAAATGCAGGACCTGTCTGGGTGTCTGACGTGTCATTAGTCCAACCCCCATCATGAAACAAAGAAGCTAATTGGACTAGAGAGGGAGGGAAAGTATCGCGTGCGTGGGTAGTCATCACCAAATTTCCGACATTTTCTACGACATTCTGAACCAGGGCTGTTCGGATTTGGTTTTAAAACAAACTAACGACTTTTTCCTTTCGGATGGCCCACATAACGCCAAATGACCCTTATTTGTCCAAATTCGGCCAAATGGATTTGCACAATAATAGAAAGAAGCAGTTATTTTTAGCGATTTTGGACTGGGAGAAGATCTGATTATTTCATACAGGTTGCATACCGGTCAGGTAGTCTGGTAGCTTTCTTTGAAGTAGTCATAAACTAGGCGAGAAAGGTGAAGGGTACGACTAAATTTGAGCATTAGCCAGTTTAGTTCTTTAAAGTAATAATAATATTTCACAATAAAAGCAGCTCCAATTAATCTTCATAGTATTTGTCAGAGTTGTAGTACAAGAGTAATTCAGTGATAAAGTATCCCCCTCCCGCCCCTTTTACTGATGTAACACTGCTCACCTCAGAGCACCAAAACTTTCCGGATGGATCACAGAGAGGGACAATCTTCAGTGATCATAAGGGAAAACCTGAAAAACCTGTCAAGGGGGGCAGGGTTTTCCTTATGATCACAGTAAGAAGATTGTCCCTTGCTGTGAGCTGTCTGGTCTGTGGACCAGATTCCACACCTGAGGGGAGATGTCTTACACTATGTAAAAGGGGCGGGAGGGGGATACTTTATCATTCAATTACTCTTGAAATACAACTCTGACGGTATTGAAATAACACTCTCCATGTTCCAAATACTATGAAGATTAACTGGAGCTGCTTTTTTGTGAAACATTACTATCCCTTTAAACATATCACAATGATGGATAGTGTAATTACATTGGAGGACAAAGAGGCATAATGCATTATGTAGTGTCAAGTTTTTGAAGATGGATTTGCAATGCAGAAGCATCTACTACATCCCCATAGTCTATGACTGACATTTACATCTGTTGAGCAAAATGTTTTCTTACCAAAAGACTTAGGATTTATATTTTTTACTGTGAAGATCAAAAGTGATTTTGGGGTCAAGTCACATACCAAGATATCTGTAGCAGTTGACTGGGGCTGAGTTACGATTAGACTTTGTTAAGATGGTGACATTGGTATTGCAGAATTTAAAGTGTTAGTAATGCCCCAAAAAAAGTTTTTTGCATATAGAAGAGCTTAAAGGGATAGTAATGTTTCATAATAAAAGCAGCTGTAATTAATCATCACAGTATTTGGACTTTGGAGAGCGTTATTTCAATTCTGTGAGAGTTGTAGTACAAGAGTAATTCAATGATAAAGTATCCCCCTCCCGCCCCTTTTACTGATGTAACACTGCTCAGCCAGATCAGAAGGGAGGTGCCAGGTAGACTGCAGAGAGGGACAATCTTCAATTAAGATAAGGGAAAAACCTGAAAAACTTGTCAAGGGGGGCAGGGCTTTCATTGTTCTCATAGGAAGAAGATTGTCCCCTGCTGTTATCTGTCTGGTCTATGGACTGGATTCCACATCTGAGAAGAGATGGCTTACACTAGGTAAAAGGGGCGTGGGGGAAATTTTGCTTGTGAATATCTCTCAAACCATAAAGGTCTGAGAGATAAGACTTATATCATTCTTCATGTTTTTTTAATGCCTACAAAATAAAATAAAGTTAAAACGAAGTATTGCTATCCCGAGCTATATGCGAAAAAACGTATCTCTCAAACCGCTGTGGTATAAGAGATACAGGCGTTTAAAATTCGCTGTTTCTTATTGACAGCTGTAAAGCTGTCAGCAGGAGATTCGTGTCGGTTGACACAGAGGAGCTTCAGAAGTGCCGAGTTCTCTTTACTTACAAGGAATCCCTTCATTGGAATGGTCTAAAACAAGTACTTGAACACCAGGCACATGTTTTAGACCATTCCAATGACGGGATTCCTTGTAAGTAAAGAGAACTCGGCACTTCTCAAGCGCCTCCGTATTGACCGACACAAATCTCCTGCTGACAGCTTTACAGCTGTCAGTAGGAGAGAGCGAACTTTAAACGCCCGTATCTCTTAAACCATAGTGGTTTGAGAGATACGTTTTTTTGCATGTAGCTCAGCTTTTTAAGCTCTTCTATATGGACATTACTAACACTATAAATAGTTTGTGCTTTGTGCCATATACCATTGTTTTGTCAACTTCATCTTCAGAGAAATACTTTTTTAATACTGCCTCAAGTTGTGATACATTTGAATTTTTAGTGTAGATTAAAGTGTCAGTTGCATACCTATGCACAGAAGATGTTTTACAGACTGTGGACAGATCATTTATAAATGTGGAAAATAGAAGAGGGTCAAGAATGGAGCCTTGGGAAACCACACTTGTTACTTTGAGTGCAAGGAAAATATTGTCAGCAATAGACAAATATTGTGTTATGTCTGATAAATAGTATCAGAACCAATTTAGAGAATTATTACCCAATCCTGGGCTTACTTATCAGACTATTATGGTCTACTATTAAGGCCTTTGCAAAATCAAGGAAAATAGCTCCAGTAAGTTCACAGTGCCAGTCTGGATTTCACTGGATAATTTTAGGATGGTCATGACTGTTGAGTGATTTGGACGACATCCTGATAGAAGAAGGCTGAACATGTATACTGTCGGTAATACTTATAGAGTTGCATGTGGACACATTTTTCCAGGACTTTAGATAATGTGGGTAGTAGAGATATTGGTCTGTAATCTGATACCACATTTTATCCCTACTTTTGTGGATAGACACAACACTAGCTACATCCCAGATTTTGGGCACATACCCTGATAACAAGGGAGGCATTAATTAGGGATGCAATGAGATGGGCAGTGACTGAGGCACTGAGCTTTAATAACACAGCTGGTAGATGGTCAAGCACAGATTGCGGTTTAATTTTTGGGTTGAAGAGGTGGTCATATATTTCACTTTCATTTACTGGCATGAAATTGAATTTAGTAGTACCGTTGGACTAAGCATTAGATCAATCACAGTGCTTGAGCCACTGAAAACCTGTCCTGACCCATTGTAATGCCCCAAGGACTAATACTGGGTAAGGCTGAGATCTTCCTTTCTGCATCAATAAATCTTTACTGGGTTTTTAAGGTTCAATCATGTCAAAGAGCTTCGGTGGGAGTAGATTAGTTCAGACTACATTATTTAACCTCTGCTGTATTCTCGAGCCCTTTCTGTGGTGGGAAAACAAGATTTTACATGAAGCCCTACTGTTTTATTAGACACGACCCAACTTGCATCTATGTAAGTTTATGGGTGGCGGCGTGTTTAGCAAGAAATTGCAAGATTTGAGCTCACCACTTCCTTTGATCAAGGTCCAACAGAACTCACTGTGTTGAAGATCTAGAAGGACTCATGGTATGGAAGATCAGCCGCTCTCACTCTGTTGAATTTTTAGAATGACTCACTCCGATGGAGGTCTATCAGGAATAACTCTAATGGAAGCTTAGCGGCACTCACGCTCATGAATATTTTGAAGGACTCACTCTGATGAAGGTCATCAGGATTTATTGTAATGGAAGTTCAGTGGCATTCACTCTGATGAATATTTAGAAAGACTCACTCTGATGAAGGTCCATCAGGAATAACTCTAATGGAAGTTTAGCAGTACTCACTCTGATGAATATTTGGAAGGACTCACTCTGATGAAGGTCCATCAGGAATAACTCTAATGGAAGTTTAGCAGTACTCACTCTGATGAATATTTGGAAGGACTCGCTCTGATGAAGGTCCATCAAGAATACTGTATCTTAGAAAGACTCATTCTAATGCAGAGGCAGAGGGCCTCTTTCTTCTCACTGATTTAGCAAACAGTAAATTATATTCAGGATCACACACACACACGAGTAGCTAGAGGAACGTTCCTAGTATGAACCTGGGCATGGGAGTAAAGGAGCTTTCAAATGTCCAGTTGAAGAACAATCAGTCATCCTCAGTACGTCACACTTAATCTGGTGTATTCCATGTAGTCTGCTCCAACCTTATATTCCATGTAGTCTGCTCCAACCTTATAGTAGACTGTTCACATATAAAAAATACTATCTATATTGAGGTTCAGACACTCACTAAACTTGCTCTTAGTTTGGTCATGGCAACCTATGGGTAGACCACATAATCTGGCAGTTGTCATAGGAACATGATATTTTCACATAATATCAAAGTAATTTACCATGAAGTATACATTGAAATTGTCTTTCATTATCAAGTATGGGGTATAGATGTTATTATTACTCAACGTAACGCTATTTTATCAACCTCAGAAGAATAGAAGGCTGAGTTAACACTGCCAGGAGTAGACCCTGCAACATTGAGGATTGAACAGATTCTTCAGTGGGTGCATTAAGCAACTGACAGTCCATCCAACCTTCGGGTTATTTCCACTGAAAACTGTTACCATCCTCTAATCACTGTCTAATCACAGTCCATTCAAATTGAACCCAGACTTCAGACAATATATATATATAAAAGAGTAAGCCTCATTGCATAATTTATGGTACCTCACACACAGAACATAATTAATGTCTCCTCAGAAAACAAACACACATTGAACATAATGCCTCATTACATAATTTATGTCTCATTAGGAGACACAACTCCTATTGGGTGATTCAATGGGGACTTTACTGCTCCCATTGGGTGATTCAATGGGGGCATGTTTATCATACAGGGAGTTGCCCCCCCCCCCCAGCCCACCCACCACTATCCAACTGACAGTTGGTCCACTCACACTCTCACTCAGGATCATGACCACACAAACACACTGTTTCACCTCCCATAGATAACTGTAATCCTCCATCCACTCTGTTTCAGTACGAGGGTGTAATGTTTCCATAAAATACAAACACAGGGATAGACTTAATAACAACTCTTTTATTTATCGCTTTTCATCTCTTCAGTCAACATCACTAACTGTCTGTTTTCAACTGTCACTCCTCCACTTCCTGCTTCCTGATTCCCGCCCTTTCTCCTTAAAGGGAGAGAGATGCTTTGCTGTATATTACAGAGGGCAAGCCTCAAACACCACTTTCTATTTGTTCCCTCAGCATATTGCTACGCTGCCTCAACTGAAGAGCCACCGTGTGTTATATTGCTATGTTACCTCAACTTAACCCTTTGAGTGCCAGAGGGGTACGCAACGCATTGCAAAGCAGCTGGGTGCACTTTAGCCCGTGTATACGGGCTTTCATACTAGTACCTTATATCTTGGAAATAGCAGGAACTCAATAATTGTGCAAGAAAAGGAGAAGCTTCCCAAAACTTCTAGCTCAAATCCAACATTTCCAGCAGTGTCCCATGAATCGCACTTATACAAATGTACGAAACGCGTTGATCATCTTTAACTTCCTGTAGATCTGTCGTTACGCACTCTGTAAATCTTATATCCCCATCTCTCGGAACATCATGAAAGCAAGTATGTCTTTTAACTTTTGCGAATAAAGAATTTGTTGATTTTATGATGAAGAATATTGCATACACACTTTTTGCATGTTTATAAGGAACATGTATCAGTAGAGGTGCGTTTCATGGGGCACTGTTGGAAATGCATTAACCAACTGAGCCATCTCACCAGCTCTGTCATTACTTTTTTTTGTGTGTACCTTGGTATGTAATTAGCTTAATAAGCAGTAGACCATTCGAACAAGTCTGGTGAATACTTGAGCATTCATCTATCAATGGAATATTTCCTATTGCTATAAATGGGGATTTTAACCACTTATGTGCTATAGAGGTTGGAAAACTCTTTAGCATTAAAAGCCCCATTTAAGTTCTTCACAACTGGTTCTGCTTTCGTTACATAAAAGAAAATGGGTTGCTAGCCACCATGTGGTTAATGTGCTGGCAATTTAAACCTTTGATTGTCAGAGGGGTATGCAACGCATTGCTTTGCAATGCTTTGCGTACTCCTCTGGCACTCAAAGGGTTAACGGTTATATCCACATCCTGCCATTAATTTGTAGACTACCCACAGAAGCCACGGCCTTTAGCACTAGGTCTGCTACTGCAGTGTGTAGAAGAGAGGCTAGTTTGTTATACGGGGGATCGGCCAACATTCTCTTCACTGGAAAGCCAATGAGAGACTTAGCCTCATAAAATGCTTTTATATTGGAAGTGAGAATTAGGGTAGCACATATGAACTATTTTTATTGAGCTGGTGTGAGGCTGAGAAAATGTAGTTAAACTTCTACAGCCCTCCTTGGTATACTACCGGGCTTTCTATAAATCAAAACTCTCTTGTACTAAGTATCTGCTAAACATACATTCACTAATTAGATTTCAAGCTCGGTTGATTACTCGCGGGGAGTCGTAATGTCACCTCGGGTGAAACCGACATATCGAGGTGCTGAGCCAACAGATTCCACGTACAGAGAACGCTGCTAATACAGAGTTATGAATTGGCCAATCTGAACTGTTAATTTTGTTGGTAATTATATATACATTACCTTCTGCTGCTATTACAGATATATATAATTGAAGGGAAAAAAATATTATATTTTAATTATAAAAGAACAAAAACATTTTGACACTATTTCCTTGATGCTATAAAACGTTATGGTGGCTGGTTAGTTTATTAACTTAAATATTGCTGCAATGTCCACTTGTTGACTAATTTATATACGTTGTATACAGCTGCATTGATTAGTAAGTCTGAGAGTTTCTTGTGTTTTCATGTTATGTGTTAAAGGGGACGTATCACCCCTGTACAAGTTAGCCTGAATAGTTAGATGATATAGCGAATATGAGTAAAAGTGTATTAATTTCTTTTTTTAAAGTGCTAGATATCGATCTCTGCCAATGAGACTGCTCCAGCTTACAGGCAGAAAGCCTCCGTCATCAAAGGAGGCTGGACAGAGGGAGGGAACAGAGGCAGAGTGACAGACTGGGGTTACTGAGCTGGTAACCGCAGTCTATCCGGTAGCTTTAAAAAAAGAAATGAATATACTTTTACTCATATTCGCTCACTTGTATAAGGTGATACATCCACTTTAAGGGCATTTTCTAAATGCTATGCACATTTCTGGCACTATGTAAATGAACACATTCATTCATTTGTTCGTTCATTCATTCATTTGTTCATTTATTTATTTGTTCATTCATTCATTTGTTCATTCATGCGGTCATTCATTCATTTGTTCATTCATTCACATAAACAGTGGATTAGGAGAGGGTGCAGTTATGTGAGGAGTAAGGGTGTAGACATGGGTGGGAATCAGGTCACCTAGATTTCCTTTCCTAAGGGGCACATGAGCTTTAACCCTTTGAGTGCCAGAGTGTTAAATCTGGGCCTAAGCACCCAGCTATTTATCTGGGACAATACATAGTCCTGGAATGAAGATTACAGAGCACAGAGTTCTAAACACTAGGAGAACTGCCCATTGCCTACTGTGACAGGAAGTGATGCCTCTGCTGGGCTACAACAAAATGTCTTCCAGACAGAGCTCCAGACACTAGAGAGAGAATTGAGCCTTGATCCTGACACCAAACAGGAGCTGCAGTGTAATTTTATTGTAGTGCAATACCAGTCTAGGGCTTTGTGCTTAATGCACATTGTATTGTAGCCCACCACAGACATCACTTCCTGTCACAGCAGTCAATAGGCAGTTCCCCCTCTAGTGGTTAGAACAGTGTGGTGCACAATAGAAAGAGCTGGTTGCACGTTGATGTCCAGTGATGTACAGTGACCCCTCCCACATAGCTGCACTAGGTCCCAGGTGGTCACCCTATCTGTGAGCCCTGCAAAACTGATAAATGGAAGCCCCCACATACTATATGTAATAATAGATTTTAGGCCCCGGGAAACAAAGAGATATTTTGTACAGCATGGAGTGCAAAGCAATCCGTTGGATACCTCTCTGGCATTCAAAGGGTTAAGTGGATATATTTCACACAGGATTATAACATACAGTTTCCCTTTAAATCTAACAAGTGGTGGTGTCATGTGACTTTGTGGGGAAAAAAAACAAAATATTAGTGAAAATAAAAAAAAAGGACACGAAAAGAAGAAATCGCTAAGAAGATAAGGTTAACGGAGAGTAAGAACGCTGGATTGGATAATTAAAGGTGAATTACTATGAATCTGCTTAGTACACAGAATTACTGGGGATCTGTTTAGTACACAGAATTACTATGAATCTGCTTAGTACACATAATTACTATGAATCTGTTTAGTACACAGAATTACTATAGATCTGTTTAGTACACATAATTACTATGAATCTGTTTAGTACACAGAATTACTACTGATCTGTTTAGTACACAGAATTACTACTGATCTGTTTAGTACACCTGGATTACTATAGATCTGTTTAGTACACATAATTACTACTGATCTGTTTAGTACACAGCATTACTACTGATCTGTTTAGTACACAGAATTACTACTGATCTGTTTAGTACACAGAACTACTGGGGATCTGTTTAGTACACAGAATTACTATAGATCTGTTTAGTACACAGAATTACTGGGGATCTGTTTAGTACACAGAATTACTATAGATCTGTTTAGTGCACAGAATTACTATAGATCTGTTTAGTACACCAGAATTACAATTAATCTGCTTAGTACACAGAATTACTATGAATCTGTTTAGTACACAGCATTACTATGAATCTGTTTAGTACACAGAATTACTATAGATCTGTTTAGTACATAGAATTACTACAGATCTGCTTAGTACACAGAATTACTATAGATCTGTTTAGTACACAGAATTACTACAGATCTGTTTAGTACACAGAATTACTGGGGATCTGTTTAGTACACAGAATTACTATGAATCTGTTTAGTACACAGAATTACTATAGATCTGTTTAGTACACAGAATTACTGGGGATCTGTTTAGTACACAGAATTACTATGAATCTGTTTAGTACACAGAATTACTATAGATCTGTTTAGTACACAGAATTACTATAGATCTGTTTAGTACACAGAATTACTGGGGATCTGTTTAGTACACAGAATTACTATGAATCTGCTTAGTACACAGAATTACTATGAATCTGTTTAGTACACAGAATTACTATAGATCTGTTTAGTACACAGAATTACTATAGATCTCTTTAGTACACAGAATTACTGGGGATCTGTTTAGTACACAGAATTACTATGAATCTGTTTAGTACACAGAATTACTATAGATCTGTTTAGTACACAGAATTACTGGGGATCTGTTTAGTACACATAATTACTATGAATCTGCTTAGTACACAGAATTACTATAGATCTGTTTAGTACACAGAATTACTGGGGATCTGTTTAGTACACAGAATTACTATAGATCTGTTTAGTACACGGAATTACTGGGGATCTGTTTAGTACACAGCATTACTATGAATCTGCTTAGTACACAGAATTACTATGGATCTGTTTAGTACACAGCATTACTATGAATCTGCTTAGTACACAGAATTACTGGGGATCTGTTTAGTACACAGCATTACTATGAATCTGCTTAGTACACAGAATTACTGGGGATCTGTTTAGTACACAGCATTACTATGAATCTGCTTAGTACACAGAATTACTGGGGATCTGTTTAGTACACAGCATTACTATGAATCTGCTTAGTACACAGAATTACTGGGGATCTGTTTAGTACACAGCATTACTATGAATCTGCTTAGTACACAGAATTACTGGGGATCTGTTTAGTACACAGAATTACTGGGGATCTGTTTAGTACACATCATTACTATGAATCTGCTTAGTACACAGAACTACTGGGGATCTGTTTAGTACACAGCATTACTATGAATCTGCTTAGTACACAGAATTACTGGGGATCTGTTTAGTACACAGCATTACTATGAATCTGCTTAGTACACAGAACTACTGGGGATCTGTTTAGTACACAGCATTACTATGAATCTGCTTAGTACACAGAATTACTGGGGATCTGTTTAGTACACAGCATTACTATGAATCTGCTTAGTACACAGAATTACTGGGGATCTGTTTAGTACACAGCATTACTATGAATCTGTTTAGTACACAGCATTACTACTGATCTGTTTAGTACACAGCATTACTATGAATCTGCTTAGTACACAGAATTACTGGGGATCTGTTTAGTACACAGCATTACTATGAATCTGCTTAGTACACAGAATTACTGGGGATCTGTTTAGTACACAGCATTACTATGAATCTGCTTAGTACACAGAACTACTGGGGATCTGTTTAGTACACAGCATTACTATGAATCTGCTTAGTACACAGAATTACTGGGGATCTGTTTAGTACACAGCATTACTATGAATCTGTTTAGTACACAGCATTACTACTGATCTGTTTAGTACACAGCATTACTATGAATCTGCTTAGTACACAGAATTACTGGGGATCTGTTTAGTACACAGCATTACTATGAATCTGCTTAGTACACAGAATTACTGGGGATCTGTTTAGTACACAGCATTACTATGAATCTGCTTAGTACACAGAATTACTGGGGATCTGTTTAGTACACAGAATTACTGGGGATCTGTTTAGTACACAGCATTACTATGAATCTGCTTAGTACACAGAATTACTGGGGATCTGTTTAGTACACCGCATTACTATGAATCTGTTTAGTACACAGCATTACTACTGATCTGTTTAGTACACAGCATTACTATGAATCTGCTTAGTACACAGAATTACTGGGGATCTGTTTAGTACACAGCATTACTATGAATCTGCTTAGTACACAGAATTACTGGGGATCTGTTTAGTACACAGCATTACTATGAATCTGCTTAGTACACAGAATTACTGGGGATCTGTTTAGTACACAGAATTACTGGGGATCTGTTTAGTACACAGAATTACTGGGGATCTGTTTAGTACACAGCATTACTATGAATCTGCTTAGTACACAGAACTACTGGGGATCTGTTTAGTACACAGCATTACTATGAATCTGCTTAGTACACAGAATTACTGGGGATCTGTTTAGTACACAGCATTACTATGAATCTGCTTAGTACACAGAACTACTGGGGATCTGTTTAGTACACAGCATTACTATGAATCTGCTTAGTACACAGAATTACTGGGGATCTGTTTAGTACACAGCATTACTATGAATCTGCTTAGTACACAGAATTACTGGGGATCTGTTTAGTACACAGCATTACTATGAATCTGTTTAGTACACAGCATTACTACTGATCTGTTTAGTACACAGCATTACTATGAATCTGCTTAGTACACAGAATTACTGGGGATCTGTTTAGTACACAGCATTACTATGAATCTGTTTAGTACACAGAATTACTGGGGATCTGTTTAGTACACAGAATTACTGGGGATCTGTTTAGTACACAGAATTACTGGGGATCTGTTTAGTACACAGCATTACTATGAATCTGCTTAGTACACAGAACTACTGGGGATCTGTTTAGTACACAGCATTACTATGAATCTGCTTAGTACACAGAATTACTGGGGATCTGTTTAGTACACAGCATTACTATGAATCTGCTTAGTACACAGAATTACTGGGGATCTGTTTAGTACACAGCATTACTATGAATCTGTTTAGTACACAGCATTACTACTGATCTGTTTAGTACACAGCATTACTATGAATCTGCTTAGTACACAGAATTACTGGGGATCTGTTTAGTACACAGCATTACTATGAATCTGCTTAGTACACAGAATTACTGGGGATCTGTTTAGTACACAGCATTACTATGAATCTGCTTAGTACACAGAATTACTGGGGATCTGTTTAGTACACAGCATTACTATGAATCTGCTTAGTACACAGAATTACTGGGGATCTGTTTAGTACACAGAATTACTGGGGATCTGTTTAGTACACAGAATTACTGGGGATCTGTTTAGTACACAGCATTACTATGAATCTGTTTACTACACAGCATTACTATGAATCTGCTTAGTACACAGAATTACTGGGGATCTGTTTAGTACACAGCATTACTATAAATCTGCTTAGTACACAGAATTACTGGGGATCTGTTTAGTACACCTGGATTACTGTGGATATGTTTAGAACACCAGAATTGCTGTAGATCTGTCAAGAACACAGGATTTCTGCAGATCTGTTTAGTACACAGAATTACTACAGATCTGTTTAGTACACCAGAATTACTATAGATCTGTTTAGTACACAGAATTACTATGGATCTGTTTAGTACACAGAATTACTATGGATCTGTTTAGTACACCAGATTTACTATGGATCTGTTTAGAACACCAGAATTGCTGTAGATCTGTTAAGTACACAGGATTTCTGCAGATCTGTTTAGTACAACAGAATTACTTTGGATCTGTTTAGTACACAGAATTACTATGGATATGTTTAGTACACCAGAATTGCTGTAGATCTGTCAAGTACACATAATTACTATGGATATGTTTAGTACACCAGAATTACTATAGATCTGTTTAGTACACAGAATTACTATGGATCTGTTTAGTACACCAGATTTACTACAGATCTGTTTAGTATACAGAATTACTACATATCTGTTTAGTACACCAGAATTGCTGTAGATCTGTCAAGTACACATAATTACTATGGATATGTTTAGTACACCAGAATTACTATAGATCTGTTTAGTACACAGAATTACTATGGATCTGTTTAGTACACCAGATTTACTACAGATCTGTTTAGTATACAGAATTACTACAGATCTGTTTAGTACATCAGAATTGCTGTAGATCTGTCAAGTACACATAATTACTAAGGATATGTTTAGTACACCAGAATTACTATAGATCTGTTTAGTACACAGAATTACTATGGATCTGTTTAGTACACCAGAACTGCTGTAGATCTGTTTAGTATACAGAATTACTACAGATCTGTTTATTACACAGAATTACTATGGATCTGTTTAGTACACCAGAACTGCTGTAGATTTGTGAAGTACACATGATTTCTGCAGATCTGTTTTGTACACAGAATTACTACAGATCTGTTTAGTATAGAGAATTACTATGAATCTGTTTAGTACACAAGAATTACTGCTGCAGATCTGTTTAGTACACATAATTACTACTGATCTTTTTAGTACGCAGAATTACTGTGAATCTGTTTAGTACAACTGGATTACTGTGGATCTGTTTAGTACAACAGAACTGCTGTAGATCTGTTAAGTACACCAGGATTACTGCAGATCTGTTTAGTACACAGAATTACTATGGATGTGTTTAGTACACCAGGATTACAATGTTTCATACCTTGTTTGAATGCTGATCTCTGGTGTCCCACCCAGGTAATGTACTGGGACACGGATGTTGGAGTGAGGTTATATAGCTCCGTAAATGGGAATATCTAGAGGAAAAAAGAGCAAAAATTTAGTTTGGGTCCTACGGTTAGATCATAGTAAAATGAGGGCAGCCAACATTGGTCCTGAAGAGGTACCAACAGTGCAAGTTTTCAGGATATCCGAGCTAGGGAAAACGTAGACCAATTAAAGCAGGGGTATCCAAGTTTGATCATCAAGGGACGCCAACATACCTCTGGATAGAAATTTACCTGATTAAACACAGATATGTTAATCAGTGACTCATTCATTTCGATTGCCCATCTGTGTTCAAACAGGAAAATCTTTAAATCCTGGACTGTTGGTAGCTCTTGAGGACTGAACTTCGATGCCCTCTGTGGTCCAGCTGAGGTATCCCTAAAACAGGCACTGTTTGTAGGTTTTGAGGACAAGGGTTGCCTAACCCTGTAGTACATGGTTCTTCCAACAGATCAAGTCTGCTCCTGACACTCTGCCAAAACAACAGATCCCCACACCTTACATCCATACCTTACAAGTGTTCCTCTTTAGGAGATATTAGGGGTCCATACCTCCCAAGTTTCCCTCTTTAGGAGATATTAGAGGTACATACCTCCCAAGTGTCCCTCATTAGGAGATATTAGGGGTCTGTACCTCCCAAGTGTCCCTCTTTACGAGATATTAGGGGTTCATACCTCCCAAGTTTCCCTCTTTAGGAGATATTAGAGGTACATACCTCCCAAGTGTCCCTCATTAGGAGATATTAGGGGTCTGTACCTCCCAAGTGTCCCTCTTTACGAGATATTAGGGGTCCATACCTCCCAAGTGTCCCTCTTTAGGAGATATTAGGGGCCCATACCTCCCAAGTGTCCTTCTTTAGGAGATATTAGGGGCCCATACCTCCCAAGTGACCCTCTTTAGGAGATATTAGGGGCCCATACCTCCCAAGTGACCCTCTTTAGGAGATATTAGGGGCCCATACCTCCCAAGTGTCCCTCTTTAGGAGATATTATAGGGACATGTGTTGACACACTTGGGTCTTAACTGGAAATGAATTCAGTAGGGATTTTTTTGTCTTCTCTGGATCAACAATTAAGATTTTTGAGTGCCAGAGGGGGTACGCAACGCACTGCAGAGAGTACACTTTTGGCACCCAAAGGGCTGATTAACTAGCTCATCTCGCAATACAAACAGCAGAAACAACATTAATTAACTGTTCTATTAACAGGACACTTTCCATGCACATTAAAAAAAAAATAGGATAATATTTTGGTGATGTAACATGAATAATTTCTTTGTGACCAGGCCCAACACCCAAGGGGGACCACTGAGCCCCAGAACCAGTAGGTTCTCGTTAATCTCCTGGGAGAATATTTTTTTGGACTGGGGCCCGCAAACGACTTGTTACGCCACTGCTCAGAGGGGATTGATTACTAAAACAATTCTGTGCTAAAATAGGTACTGGAACTGATTTCTTAGTGCAGTACCTGCCTATGGACCAATTACTAAATGACTTATACTATAAATTGACCTGTTAATCTCCAGATCTGACCTGGATAATCCAATTTTTACACCTAAAGGGATAGTAATGTCTATGCGCTATGTTTAATTACTGATATGTTTGTAGTTCAAAAGATATTAAAGCTGAAAGGATCCCCCTCCTGCCCCGTCGGCCGCCTCCCATTAAACTGGCAATCCGCCTGTGGGACCAGAAGGATGCAGCGAGGGACAATCTTCACTCAGTAAGTATAAGAAAACCCTGCACATCCTTTAATGAAGGAGGATTCCTTTTGTTTACTGAAGATTGTCCCTCTCCGTTCTCCATCCGGACCAGACTGAGAGGCTGAGTGACGCAGCTAGGAGGGGCGGGATGGGGATCCTTTCAGCTTGAATATCTTTTGAACTACAGAACTGTAAGTACTTAAACATAGCGATACATGTTATAAAAACCATATAGAAGACTAAACTTTAATATAGATGTTGCTGTCCCTTTAATTACTAGGCATCCTGGGACAGAGGATGATTCTCTGGGCGGCTCAGTTAATTCCCTTACAACTCCGCCTACTTCACTGTCCATTCCAGTTACTCTCTGATCTTTTCTTCTGACTCCGCCCATTTTAAAAGCAAACTCCACCTCGTCTCAATCCTACCCAACCAATCAAGCCCTTCCTACTTTTTTTTTATACGAATCACATAATTTGTACACTCCCTCCCGAGACCTTAGGGGACCCTTGAAGCACTAGAAGAGACATTTCCGAAATATAGTCTAAATGGTACTTGTATCAATAGAGTGGAGGGAGTATATTTGCATTTTTGTTATTTTATATTATGTGATCCACAATAACAACAACATTTTATAGATTAACAAAAAAGCAGGACAAGCAGTGATTCATTATGGTACTATAATCATACATTTATAAATCATCAAAATATTCAACAACGCATGCAGAAAAGATAAGCATTCATTATCTTCTACAGTTACATTAAGGAATATATTGTGATTCACCTGTTTTTCAGAATATCTTCAGTTTTAAAATGTCGCATTCTAAACATCACACGCCTACACACCGCATTCAGCACGTCACCATGATGAAAAGGGTGACATGAGAATCTCGCCCTGCATAAAAGCGCGAGATTCTCATGTCACCTCCTTAAACGGCGCTTCAGCCCAGCTCCCAGCATCAGATTGATTTATATGTTATAACTTCATGTTTTAAGCACTGGATTCTTAGAAGAATAATACAACAAATTGTCCGTAATTTGCTTAGCAAATATGGTAGAGATTACAGTCTAACAAGAAGCTGGCAACTTCTGTTAAACCTTTGACTGCCAGAGGCAAAGCGATGTGTTGCGTACACCTCTGGCACTCAAAGGGTTAATAAAAGTTCTCAGCTTCATGTTAGACTGTAATTTCTACCATATTTGCTAAACAAATTATGGATAATTGTAGAGTTGTGACAATTTTATTATTCTTCTAAGAATCAGTTGCTTAAAACACAAAGTTATAACATGACTCATCCTGATGCTTCGGGTTTGGTTGAAGCTCCATTTAAGGAGGCAACATGAGAATCTTGCGCTTTTATGCAGGGCAAGATTCTCATGTCACCCTTTTCATCAAGGCAACATAATGAATGCGGAGTGTAGCCACACGCTGTTTAGAATGCAATGTTTTAAGATGATACCATCAGTCCTATGCATTTTTTGTATTTGCATCCGCAGGGGAACGTTTATATACAAAATTATATTACCCCTCCATCCAAAAGAGCAACCAAAAAAAATCCCCCAAAAAATATGCCTTGTTGCTCAATGTTTCTAGAATTTAGCCAAAGCTACAATATTTAACCCCCTAAGTGCCAGAGGGGTATGCAACACATGGTTTTACCATACGTTGCGTACCCATCTGGCACTCAAAGGGTTAATCATTTGAGTGCCAGCTTCACAACATGTTGGACAACCCTCAAAGGGTTTAAACGTGCTCATAGAATTACACCAACGACCGCCAGATTCCACTCTCTCTCCAGAGTCCAATAGAAGTTTCTGTTTAAGAAACTTTATGTGGGTTTTCATAGAAACAGGTTGTACAAGTTTTAAAACTTTTTCCTCTGCTTTTTTTTTTTATAAGTCATCAATATTTGATACGTCTGGAAAATCTTTTCTTTCCCAGTTTTGATGTAATGTACACTGAGACTTGTGTGTATCAAGAGACAGCCTATTGAAAAAGTAGCCAAGTTATTTAGAATTTTGATAGTTTGTTCATTTGGGGAACTGAAGAATTTTTACGGTTTTTATAGGTTGCACGTATTTAAAGGAAAACTGACGCATTCTCAAAGTAAACCCTTACTTATCTTAATCTAGGCAGAAGATCCTAACGGTTTCTGTGAAACAGTGATGTGAGGATTGGCTCTCCAAAATGAATATTTAATCATGCCCATGGAGGACGACATGATTCTGTGTTGCAGAACCCAAACTCCTCACATGGTAACATAGTAACACAGTAATACAGTAACATTGCTGACAAGGCTGAAAAAAGACATGCGTCCATCAAGCCCAGCCCATGCCAAATAACCCCTGTTGATCCAGAGGAAGGCAAAAAAAAACAAAACCCTGAAGCCATTTCCAATTCAGCCCCAAATGGCAGTCAGATATTTCCCTGGATCAACATCCTATCTGTATTGAAGCCATCTGTCATAATTCTCAATATTGTTCTGTGCTAGATAGGCATTCATTACTTTTTTGAAAGCAGTTATAGCATCTGCAAGTTCAACATCCCAAGGCAAAGAATTCCATAGCTTTACCACCTTTACTGTAAAAAAATCCCTGCCTTTGTTTTAGTCAAAAGCACCTTTCCTCTAGACTTAATGGATGATATCTTGTTCATAGCTCAGCTCATTGCGTAAATAACTCATTGGATAGTTCACACTGAAGAAAAAGAAGACAATTGAGACAGTTGAGTCTAGGACACTGGTAAAAAGCATTATGTCTGCCTTCATGGGCATGATATCAATATTGATTAAAGATGTATTTTTATGATGTTCACGGCGAACCACATATTTTATCCTACAAGATGTCAAGACACTTCCATCTATTTTTGTAGCGGCGTTCACTGCCCTTGCACTGTCAATGTAAAGTGGTAACATGTCTTGGGGTTTGGGGGGTCTTCTACCACGGGGCATGAGAAGGAGGTTACTTGTTAGGAGGTTTTGTTACTATTTATAGTTTTAGGTTAGCGCTGAGGTTAAAGTTTAAATTTAACTTTATTTACTATTGTAGGCATTAAAAAATAAGTACATCTGTGTAAGTCTTATCTCTCAAACCTTTGTGGTTTGAGAGATATAACTCACTGAAGTTCACCGCTCCAGGATGTTTCACAAAAGTCTGCCATCTAGCTGACAGCAGGAAATTCCGGTCTCGGGATCAGCCTGCGGCTCTTCAGCAGAGCTGAAATCGAGCTATTATGATATAAATACTTCATTGGAATGGTCTACAAGAGTGTGCTTGCAAACCAGACATACTTTGTAGACCGTTCCAATTAAGTATTTAATTCAAATTAGCACAATTTCGGCTCCGCTGAAGAGCTGCGGGCCGGTCACATGACCGGAATCTGCCTCTGTCCCATAAACGCTGAAGCAGCCTGGAGGGGGGAACTTTAGCGCGTTATATCTCTCAAACCATAAATATGAAAAATCCCAAACTAAAGGTTGACTGTCACTTTAAATGGATATAACGCAGAATAAGATCAGCCGTGCGCTGGAATGTAGATACTGTGGGTGGGGTAATTCTGAAGTAAACGAACGTCACTATAGCGGACAAATAAAAATTCCAGTTTCGCTGAATGGAAATTTACAGGGAGGTCTCCAGTGCATTGAGTTGGAGACCTCTCTAGGTGGGTTAAAAAGACACAATTATTTCAATGATAACTTTTGGGGAATTTTTATTTGTCCCCTATGTTAAATGGACAGTAATGTCCCCCAAAAAATATATCCAGTTTTGGATGCTCCAAACCCAATCTCTCAAACCGCTATGGTTTGAGAGATATAGGGATTCAAAGTTCCCCCCTACCTTTCTCCTGATGTCAGCTGTAAAGCTGACAACAGGAGAATCGAGTCGTACAACTCGATGAGGCTCTGCAGCAGAGCCGAGATTGCGTTATATATAAAGAATTAATTCATTGGAAAGATCTACAAAGTGTGCCTGGTTTGCAAGCACACTTTGTAGACCTTTCCAATGAATGAATTCTTTTTACGTAACGCGATCTCAGCTCTGCTGCAGAGCCGCCTGTTGGTCCCCGGACCGGAATCTCCTGCTGTCAGCTAGACGCTGACGTCAGAAGAAAGTGTGGGGGGGACACTTTGAATCCCTATATCTCTCATATTGATTTTTTTTTAAAGGCTACAAAACTGGATATCTTTTTTTTGGGACATTACTGTACCTTTAAAGTTGGTTTAGCCCAACGCTGCGCTGCTCCGTGTTAATCCGTGCGGTCCTGTACCCCTGTACATGCGTGCCGATATGCATGACAAGAGTTTGTATATATAAGTAAATACGTAATCAGCAGCTCGGCTTGTGAAAAGAAATAATGAAACAACTAGAGTGAAATGATAAAGTAGGTGGTGACAGGGCGGTGAGATCAGATGGGGTGACGTGGTGCGTTAATGGATCCTGATGAACGGCCTTGACATCAGAAATGGGGTATGATGGACGATCCACCAGAAGAATTTGCCAGTTTTGTCATAAGAGTCATTCAGGGAGATGAGGGATGATAATATTCCTACAAATAAAAACCCAGAGGGCCCTGAGGGGACAGAAAATGGACTCACTGCTTGTGTCTGCTGCTCAGGACAAAAGCCCTTGTCACGAGGCACGAGAAGTGATGGTCCCCTGTTACAGGAGACGAACAGATCTCCCCTCTCCTTACAGCACATTACTCACACTGAGTGCCTTCCACTTCTATTCACCCCTAGAATGCTACACACAGCTCCAGCACAGTATGGGTCGTTCCTGCATTGACTGGTTACCAAAACATGTATCCTTAATGGGGAAATGTACCCCTAGGAGAAGTGGCTAACATTACGACTTACCTAAGTAGGAGTCCATCATACAGCAGTCGGGTGTATCTGTATAATTACTGTGTGTAACAGAAGCACTTACCTAAGTAGGAGTCCATCATACAGCAGTCGGGTGTATCTGTATAATTACTGTGTGTAACAGAAGCACTTACCTAGGTAGGAGTCCATCATACAGCAGTCAGGTGTATCTATATAATTACTGTGTGTAACAGAACTACTTACCTAGGTAGGAGTCCATCATACTGCAGTCAGGCGTATCTATATAATTACTGTGTGTAACAGAAGCATTTACCTAGGTAGGAGTCCATCACACAGCAGTCAGGTGTATCTATATGATTACTGTGTGTAACAGAAGCACTTACCTAGGTAGGAGTCCATCACACAGCAGTCAGCTGTATCTATATAAGTACTGTTTGTAACAGAAGCACTTACCTAGGTAGGAGTCCATCACACAGCAGTCAGGTGTATCTATATGATTACTGAGTGTAACAGAAGCACTTACCTAGGTAGGAGTCCATCACACAGCAGTCAGGTGTATCTATATAATTACTGTGTGTAACAGAAGCACTTACCTAGGTAGGAGTCCATCACACAGCAGTCAGGCGTATCTGTATAATTACTGTGTGTAACAGAAGCACTTACCTAGGTAGGAGTCCATCACACAGCAGTCAGGCGTATCTGTATAATTACTGTGTGTAACAGAAGCACTTACCTAGGTAGGAGTCCATCACACAGAAGTCAGGCGTATCTGTATAATTACTGTGTGTAACAGAAGCACTTACCTAGGTAGGAGTCCATCATACAGCAGTCAGGCGTATCTGTATAATTACTGTGTGTAACAGAAGCACTTACCTAGGTAGCAGTCCATCACACAGCAGTCAGGTGTATCTATATAATTACTGTGTGTAACAGAAGCACTTACCTAGGTAGCAGTCCATCATACAGCAGTCAGGCGTATCTGTATAATTACTGTGTGTAACAGAAGCACTTACCTAGGTAGGAGTCCATCACACAGCAGTCAGGCGTATCTGTATAATTACTGTGTGTAACAGAAGCACTTACCTAAGTAGGAGTCCATCACACAGCAGTCAGGCGTATCTGTATAATTACTGTGTGTAACAGAAGCACTTACCTAGGTAGGAGTCCATCATACAGCAGTCAGGTGTATCTATATAATTAGTGCGTGTAACAGAAGGACTTACCTAGGTAGGAGTCCATCATACAGCAGTCAGGTGTATCTATATAATTAGTGCGTGTAACAGAAGCACTTACCTAGGTAGGAGTCCATCACACAGAAGTCAGGTATATCTATATAATTACTGTGTGTAACAGAAGGACTTACCTAGGTAGGAGTCCATCATACAGCAGTCAGGCGTATCTATATAATTAGTGTCTGTAACAGAAGCACGTACCTAGGTAGGAGTCCATCATACAGCAGTCACATTTATCTATTTAATTTGAGATATTCTGTATTCTGTAATTTAGCATTATATTTTCCAAGCTTGTGAAAACTGACATGGCCCTTTAAAACCATTGGAGGTGCTCTTTTTATGGCACTAGTCCTGTCTATGATCCTAAAGGGTCATGAAAATACTCACAAGGTAGTAGAATGCCACCACTAAGTTATAGACTAGAGTTTAATGCAAACAAACAAACAAATATAACACTTCTCTATTTAACCCTTTGAGTGCCATATATGTATCCAATGCTCTGAATATGTCTCTGGTAGTCAAAGACTTAGGTCCTTCTGTTTAGCAAATGAAATGTCAGTTATTTCAAGGGTATAATCCCCCTATTATTAGTGCGAGTCCATGGAGAATGGTTTATTGTTGCTAGACTCCAGGACTCAAAGTACAACCCACTGAAAGCTTTCTGGATAAGGATATTCCAGTGAGAGGGGTTTGGGGTTACATAGTAACATAGTAGTTAAGGCTGAAAAAAGACATGCGTCCATCAAGTCCAGCCCATGCCAAAAACACCCCTGTTGATCCAGAGGAAGGCAAAAAAGCCCTCTCGAGCCATTTCCAATCTAGTCCCAAGTGTGTGTGTGTGTCGGGGGAAATTATTCCTTCCTGATTCTAATTGGTAGTCAAATAGTTCCCCGGGTCAATATCCTATTTGCTTTGAAGCCATCTGTCATAATTGTCAATATTGTTCTGTGCTAGATAGGCATCCATTGCTTTTTTGAATGCAGTTGCATTATCTGAAAGCACAACATCCCGAGGCAAAAAATTCCATAGCCTTACCGCCCTTACTGTAAAGAATCCCTGCCTTTGTTTTAGTCGAAAGCGCCTTTCCTCTAGTCTTAATGGATGGCCTCTTGTTCTTAGCTCAGCTCTTTGTGGAGCTCAGTGACAAACAAGCCGTCTGTGGACACGATATCAGATTTCCTACCTGCCCTGAACCTAACGCCCCCTCTCTATCAGCCTGAAGAGGTAAAATTATATCATAGGGGAGTTAAATGTAAATGTAAATTCACTTTCCGACATTTTCAGTGGGGATTTAACCCTTTGAGTGCCAGAGGTCTTGCAGTCAAAAGGGCGAATCCCCTTGAATACTACAGCGATTTCCAACTCATTGCTTTCCTAAGAGTTGGACATCTTCGAGCATTCAAGGGGTTAAAATCTGTATTTATATCAGTAGAATTTTTCCTTTCCACCCTATGGTACAGTTGGTTTGCTCCAAAATCGCTCCTATTAAAACTGATGAATGTCCCCAAATCCTGTCATTCCCTGCCTTGCTCTTTTCTGCCCAGATAAAGGTAAATGGGAGAGTTTATTAAGAGGAGAAGTGAGTATTACTGCAGTGCAAGCTTCGGCGATGTCCACAGCAGCGTGCAAGAGGTTAATGACACAAGCCGTCATGTTTATTAATCGGCTATGACATTCCTGGCTCCTGCACTGTTTATCACAAGATCGCGGCTCCGAGGGACGTTCAACAGCTGAGACGGAAACTGGCGAAAACACCAACAATTCAGCATCAATCAGCCCATCAGCTCGTTAAAGTGAACGGCTGATGAAGGATTGATGGTCCAGCGTTCTATTGGAACCGTGTCCCTGCCAGGGAGGCGAACAAAGCTGTGTAACAGACAGGCAAGCGCAGGTGTGAGTCCTCATGTCCACTTTAACCCTGTAAGGACCAAATGGAAAGTGAATAGTTTAACCCTTTGAGTGCCAGAAGGGTATGCAACGCACTCAGAGGGGTTCATTAATAATATACATTTTCACACTATGATAATCAAGATCAGTTGTAGAAATTCTGCCCCATAGGGGACAAATAACATTTCCCATTGATATAAGGATGCAGTAAATCCCAATTGTGCAATTACACAGACATGTTTTAGAGCTTTTCCTACCGAGTAAAACAAGATTATTCCTAATGCTGGGAGATGCTTTATCCAAAGTGATTACAGAGTTAACTTGACATTTCCTCTGTGACGATCAGTTATTCGTAGGCAGGGCTGGATTTACATCTCAGGAGCCTGTAGGCACAGAAATCTGAAGCGCCCCCTGATTTGCCATCTCCACAATGCTCCTAATCTCCACATTGCCCCCCATCAGCTCCATATTGCCCTCACATTGCCTCATCATCTCCACATTGCCCTCGTCAGCTCCAACTTGCCCCCCATCATCTCCAACTAGCCCTCCCATCATCTCCAACTAGCACCCATGATCATCTCCATTTTGCCCCCACAGTGCCCCCATGATCTCCATATTGCCCCTCACAGTGCCCCCATGATCTCCATATTGCTCCTCACAGTGCCCCCATCATCTCCATATCCCCTCACAGTACCCCCATCATCTCCATATCCCCTCACAGTGCCCCCATCATTTCCATATTGCCCCTCACAGTGCCCCCATCATCTCCATATTTTTTTTTTTTTGCCTTCTTTTGGATCAGCGATGGTAAACAGGAATAGGAAAAGGGTTGAACTAGATGGACGCAAGTCTTTTTTCAACCTAAGTTACTATATTGCCCCTCACATTGCCCCCATCATCTCCATATCCCCTCACATTGCCACCATGATCATCTCCATATTGCCTCTCACAGTGCCCCCATGATCATCTCCATATTGCCCCTCATATTGTCCCCATCATCTCCATATCCCCTCACAGTGCCCCCATGATCATCTCCATATTGCCTTTCACATTGCCCCCATCATCTCCATATTGCCCCTCACAGTTCCCCCATGATCAACTGCCCCTCACATTGCCCCCATCATGACCATATCCCCTCACATTGCCCCCGTCATCTCCATATTGCCCCTCACATTGCCCCCATCATCTCCATATTGCCCCTTGATGCATGCACCAAGAGGAGGGCAATGATGAGGCAGTCTATGAGTGTTCCCTCACTGTATTAATATCTACCACTTCAGTTGGTAGGCTATTCCATTTATATACCTCTTCTGCTGGTAGGCTATTCCACTTATCTACCACCCTCCCAGTGAAGTAAAAGTTTCTTACCTTCTGTCTAAGCTTCTGTCTCTCTAGTTTTAGACTATGGCCTCTTGTCCTAACATTTTTACTCCTTTGAAATATACTTCCCTCCTGCACTTTGTTGAATCCCTTCATGTATGTGAATGTGTCTATCATATCCCCTCTCTCTCTTCTCTCCTCCAAGCTTTACATGTTCACATCCTTTAGTTTATCCTGATATTACTTTTCTTGTAAACGATTCATCATTCACCATTACTTTGCCTGTCTATAAAGAATACTGTAACCATTCTGCTAAAAACATGCAAGTCTTGGACAAATTAACTGTAATATTGAAGACAAAACTTTTAAAATTTCACATTGATTTAAATGTGGCATGAACCTATCCTTTGTCTACTGGTAAACACTTAGGGCAAGATGTTTAACCCTTTAAGGACCCATGATGGTCCTGGACCGTCACGGAATTCCGGGCTCCCCGCGAGGCTGCATGCCGTTCGGGGAGTCTGGAATCGGATCCTGTGGAAAAAAAAATGCCACGTGGTCCTTAAGGGACCGTAAAGTACATGCGTGGCTGGTCCTTAAGGGGTTAAAAAGGTTGTAGTAATTGAAATTGTGTGTAATAAAAAAAAAAGGTATTATACTATAGCCAGTCAATTCTCAGACACATTACTATACTTTTTTGCATCCAGAAATGTTATCTCTGTCAAAATGAAAAAAACAGGCTTAAAATTGGGCGTGGTTTAATCTACTGTCATATTATATGATACTAGTGTAAAAGCCCGTGTACATGGCCCAAGTTCCGGGTAGTGTTAACCCTTTGAGTGCCAGAGGGGTACGCAACACATTCCTTGGCACTCAAAGGGTTAAGAGGCCGCTACCTCACTGCTCCACACGATGCAGTCTTGCGTTGCCTTACTCACGCGATGCAATCATGCGCAGTAGAGACTGCCCGAACGCTGGTACTAAGCATGACTGCATCGTGACAAACATCCTAGTGAATTATTATATAGGATTTCTGAAAAAAAAAATTAACAATCACTTTTTTGTCTAATTAAAATCATGTTTCTTGACAATATAAAAATGGTCTAAACTTGGCGAAGACAAATTAAAGTAGTATTAGATAAGAGCGAGACGCTGGTAAAAATAATGTCATTGTTTGAAAATGTGTCGTTTTAAAGACAAAAAAATGTCTTCGTATCTTGAAAATTTTTGTTTCAAAGACAAAATGAAAGGCATTTTTAACATTAGAATTTTTAAGGGCAATATATATCAAGATCTTCTTACCATTATTTGGAATTCCCTACAACACATTTTCAAACATGATGGATTTACTTCTGAACATATAGTCCCTCTTTTAACACCAAATCATGATCTGATAATTTTTTAATTTTATGGCAAGCACGGAGGCTTCATATTATGCTAAATCCTTCTCTACTGCCACCCTCATCAGCAAAGAAATAACTTTAATTATAACAAACAGAAGAGAAAACTTCAGTATTAACATACTCCTCCCCTTGACCAATCATAGTCCATCATTAATACAGTGATGTAATCTGCACATTTCTCTCTTTCTTTGCTGATCCCTCAGGATCAGGTCATTTCATTTTTCTCCTCCATTTTATGCTACTGTATACGCGACGGATTTACTTCTGAAAATAGTGTCCTTCTTTTACCACCAAATCACGATCTGATAATTTTTTTAATTATAATGACTTTTTGAACATCACACCCTTAACCCCTTAATGACCCTTGACGGTCATACTACGTCATGGGTCGATCTGAGTTAACGACCCATGATGTATTATGACCGTCATGGAATTCCAGGCTCCCCCCCGCGGCTGCACGCCGTCTGAGGAGTCCGGAACAGGAATATGGAAAAAAAAATGCTCTGTGGCCCTTAACTGACCTCGCCGCACCGGTCGTTAAGGGGTTAATGACCTACTGCTAAATCAGTATCTACCCATTGGTCACCTCTGTCTTAAATGAACCCTATCATCTACAAAATGAACAGTGGTTATGTACACTTAAATACCCTGCACCCTGTATTTTCTGAGACCTAGAAACGAGACTTACATATGATCTAAGGAAGCAAATATTCCTGGCTTTTCTAGGGCTTCCACTGATTGTGCAGGATTACCCGTAAATAGACTTTCTGGAACAAAGTCTAATCTTAAATAAAAGTCTCTCATCTCAATACAAACAGAAAAAACAACATTTAAAGCATGCCCTCTGAACAACCCTGTTTAAACATGAGTTAAAAAGCAAGTTAAGGATTATATTTTAGGGATGTAACATATGAATCATTATTTTTTGCATATGCCAGCTGTATGCTTCTGTCATTTAAAGCTATGTTAACCTACTGAAGATTTTGGTGTCAGTGTTTCTTTAAAAACAGCAGAGAGAGTGTGCACTGGTACACTGATTGTACGCTCGGGTGGATACCCAGGGGTGCAGATCAGTACAGTCACCCCAAGGTCCTGTGCACCCCTCAGTTGAATAGTCCGTGGATAATAATTGGACGCAAACAAATCATAAATACTTATTTCATTGAGGTGTGTAATGCTAAGTTTCATAAATCTCTAAAATTGTGGCACACAAGCAAAGTTGTAAAATTGTTACAAAGTTGCAAGTTATGATACTGAATATTATTACCCCATAGGCTGATTTATGAAAAAAGCAGATCTGGGGCAAACCAACAGTACCATATGGGATTTAATATTCCTTTGCAATGCATTGGAAAACTCTCTAGCATTCCATGGTTTAAAAGCCCCATTTAAATCAAAGGATTTTTTTTGTCTCCTAGAATGAGAGGTCATCCACTAGAGGAAAGGTGCTTTCTACTAAAACAAAGGCATGGATTTTTTTACAGTAAGGGCAGTAAAGTAATAGAATTCTTTGCCTTGAGATACTTTGTTTGCAGATACTGTAGCTGCGTTAAAAAAAGTAATAGATATCTACCTAGCACAGAACAATATTGAGAATTATGACAGATGGCTTCAAAGCAGATAGGATGTTGATCCAGGGAAATATCTGATTTCCATTTGGAGTCAGGAAGGAATTTTCGTACCCACTTGGGGCTAAATTGGAAATGGCTTCAATGTTTTTTTGTTTTGTTTTTCTATCCTTCCTATGTCGTTCATGAACACAATTACATATTTTTGTCTTTCATAGGACATTTTTGTGTCGTTATCCCTTTGAACATACGGCCCTATGTTACTGTGTTTCTATGTTACCGTGTTCCCGTGTTACTAGGTTACTATGTTACTTTGTTACTGTCTTACTGTGTTACTATGTTACTGTGTTACTATGTCACTGTCTTTCTATGTTACTATGTTACTGTGTTACTGTTATTTTGTTACTGTGTTACTATGTCACTGTCTTACTGTGTTACTATATTACTATGTTACTATGTTACTATATTACTATATTACTATGTTACTGTGTTACTATATTACTGTGTTACTATGTTACTGTGTTTCTATGTTACTGTGTTGATAGGTTACTATGTTACTATGGTACTTTGTTACTGTGTTACTATGTTACTGTGTTACTCTGTTACTGTGTTACTATGTCACTGTCTTACTGTGTCACTAGGTTACTGTGTTACTAGGTTACTATGTTACTAGGTTACTATGTTACTATGGTACTTTGTTACTGTGTTACTATGTTACTGTGTTACTCTGTTACTGTGTTACTATGTCACTGTCTTACTGTGTCACTAGGTTACTGTGTTACTAGGTTACTATGTTACTATGGTACTTTGTTACTGTGTTACTATGTTACTGTGTCAGTAGGTTACTATGGTACTTTGTTACTATGTTACTATGGTACTTTTTTACTGTGTTACTGTGTTACTAGGTTACTATGTTACTATGGTACTTTCTTACTGTGTTACGATGGAGCAGCTGGTTCTCTCCAGAATTAGTCCAGTTTATCTTAATACATCCGCCTATATACGCCAATATTTCTAATCGTTGGTTCTCAGGATGCACCAACATCTGCTTAATCTCATATGAGTAATTGGTGTCTCTGTCATTGTGACTGCATTTCCTCTGCTTAATTAGGAACATCCTGAAAACCTGACCTGTTGATCTGCCCGAAGACAGAAGCTGAAAATCACGGCGCTGAACTATGAAATAAATCAAATCGGTGCTTGATTGACAGCTGTGTCTGATAGGCATTTGCGTACATCATGTGTCTGGCATTTATGGGGTCATTGTGACTTGGTTGTCTGCAAAGGGATTAACCTTTCTGTTGCCATGACTCCAGACATCTCAATATGACCTGGATTGCAATTCAGCTGATAACTTTCTGAAAGGTTTTATCAATTATTTTTTTCATAGAATTCAATGGGAAAAATGTAGATACAATCAAAGAGGCTGATCTACTAGGGACAGTGGTTCAATTCCAGGCCAAACAAGCAGCTTCATGGGGGATGAAATAATCATTCCCTTTGATTTAAAAAAGGTTGGACAGCTCCTTAGCATTCAAGATATTTAATACTCCATTCAAATCAATGTGAATTTTTAGAATTTTTGCTCAGTCCCTATATTGCACTTGATTTATAGGGATCAACCGCACCAGTTTCTCTTAGTACATAAGTTTCAGTGATTATCACCTGCAATGTAATCTATTTATATTAACCGTTTGAGCGCCAGAGGGGTATTGAATGCATTGCTTTGCAATGCATCCCATCCCCCTCTGGTGCTCAAAGGGTTAACAGCGTAAACCACACATCCTGGAACGGTATCCTGTATTACACACTGACTGAGCATTCAGTGCAGTTTTAATGTAAGAGACGGGTACAGGAGAATTAACACTTCCTAATCACTTTACCAAGGCCAGAAAATCTCAATGGCCCCTGTGAATGTGTGGTTTGATCCTTGGTTCAAGAAATAATGGGGGTTATGCACTAAGGTGTGATAAAGAGGCGATTAATTCACTTCTCCCATTCCTGTGTTATTCTATGGAGGTTATGCACTAAGATCTCTGAAGTGGGAGAAAGCATTGGATCCATAGAATAAGATGAACTGGAGAAGTGATATTAATGGAGACGTTATAATAACAACTAATATTTATATAGCGACTTTCTCCCAGTGCGACCAGGGCCGGATTTACATCTCAGGAGCCTGCAGGCACAGAAATCTGAAGCTCCCCCCTCCCCACTGGCCATTTCCACAATGCTCCAAATCTCCACATTACCCCCCATCAGCTCCACATTGCCCCCCATCAGCTCCACATTGCCCCCATCAGCTCCATATTGCCCTCATATTGCCCCATCAGCTCCACATTACCCCCCATCAGCTCCACATTACCCCCCCATCAGCTCCACATTACCCCCCATCAGCTCCACATTACCCCCCATCAGCTCCACATTGCCCCCCATCAGCTCCACATTGCCCCCATCAGCTGCCCCCATCAGCTCCACATTGCCCCCCATCAGCTCCATATTGCCCTCATATTGCCCCATCAGCTCCACATTACCCCCCATCAGCTCCACATTACCCCCCCATCAGCTCCACATTGCCCCCCATCAGCTCCACATTGCCCCCATCAGCTGCCCCCATCAGCTCCACATTGCCCCCATCAGCTCCATATTGCCCTCATATTGCCCCATCAGCTCCACATTGCCCCCCATCAGCTCCACATTGCCCCATCAGCTGCCCCCATCAGCTCCACATTGCCCCCATCAGCTCCATATTGCCCTCATATTGCCCCATCAGCTCCACATTGTTCCCCATCAGCTCCACATTGCCCTCATATTGCCCCATCAGGTCCACATTGCCCCCATCAGCTCCACATTGCCCTCATATTGCACCATCAGCTTCACATTGCCCTCATATTGCACCATCAGCTTCACATTGCCCCCATCAGTTCCACATTGCTTGCCCCCCATCATCCCCATATTGCCCTCACATTGCCCCATCATCTCCACATTAAGCCTCACATTTCCTACCTCCCTGGTGGTCCAGCGGTAGGAGAGATCTGTGCTTCTGCACACAGACCTGTAGCTGCTGGAGCTCCCGCGCGGTCTTCTCTTTAGTAATGCAGAGCGCTGGGAGATGATGTCATGATGATGTCATTTCCTAGTGCTCTGTATTACTAAAGAGCCGGGGGAGCTCAGCAGCTACAGGTCTGTGCCGAAGAAGGCACAGATCTTACATGTGGCAAGTGGCGTGGCGCAGTGCCACTTTAAAAAAAAAAAATGATTTCTATGGCAGGCGTCCCTCTGTAGGGTGCGCCTGTAGGCAGATGCCTACTCTGCCTTATGGAAAATCCGGCCCTGTTAACAGCGTAAACCACACATCCTGGAATGGTATCCTGTATTACACACTGACTGAGCATTCAGTGCAGTTTTAATGTAAGAGACGGGTACAGGAGAATTAACACTTCCTAATCACTTTACCAAGGCCAGAAAATCTCAATGGCCCCTGTGAATGTGTGGTTTGATCCTTGGTTCAAGAAATAATGGGGGTTATGCACTAAGGTGTGATAAAGAGGCGATTAATTCACTTCTCCCATTCCTGTGTTATTCTATGGAGGTTATGCACTAAGATCTCTGAAGTGGGAGAAAGCATTGGATCCATAGAATAAGATGAACTGGAGAAGTGATATTAATGGAGACGTTATAATAACAACTAATATTTATATAGCGACTTTCTCCCAGTGCGACCAGGGCCGGATTTACATCTCAGGAGCCTGCAGGCACAGAAATCTGAAGCTCCCCCCTCCCCACTGGCCATTTCCACAATGCTCCAAATCTCCACATTACCCCCCATCAGCTCCACATTGCCCCCCATCAGCTCCACATTGCCCCCATCAGCTGCCCCCATCAGCTCCACATTGCCCCCCATCAGCTCCATATTGCCCTCATATTGCCCCATCAGCTCCACATTACCCCCCATCAGCTCCACATTACCCCCCCATCAGCTCCACATTGCCCCCCATCAGCTCCACATTGCCCCCATCAGCTGCCCCCATCAGCTCCACATTGCCCCCATCAGCTCCACATTGCCCCCATCAGCTGCCCCCATCAGCTCCACATTGCCCCCATCAGCTCCATATTGCCCTCATATTGCCCCATCAGCTCCACATTACCCCCCATCAGCTCCACATTACCCCCCCATCAGCTCCACATTACCCCCCATCAGCTCCACATTACCCCCCATCAGCTCCACATTGCCCCCCATCAGCTCCACATTGCCCCCATCAGCTGCCCCCATCAGCTCCACATTGCCCCCCATCAGCTCCATATTGCCCTCATATTGCCCCATCAGCTCCACATTACCCCCCATCAGCTCCACATTGCCCCCCATCAGCTCCACATTGCCCCCATCAGCTCCACATTGCCCCCATCAGCTCCATATTGCCCTCATATTGCCCCATCAGCTCCACATTGCCCCCCATCAGCTCCACATTGCCCCCATCAGCTGCCCCCATCAGCTCCACATTGCCCCCATCAGCTCCATATTGCCCTCATATTGCCCCATCAGCTCCACATTGTTCCCCATCAGCTCCACATTGCCCTCATATTGCCCCATCAGGTCCACATTGCCCCCATCAGCTCCACATTGCCCTCATATTGCACCATCAGCTTCACATTGCCCCCATCAGTTCCACATTGCTTGCCCCCCATCATCCCCATATTGCCCTCACATTGCCCCATCATCTCCACATTAAGCCTCACATTTCCTACCTCCCTGGTGGTCCAGTGGTAGGAGAGATCTGTGCTTCTGCACACAGACCTGTAGCTGCTGGAGCTCCCGCGCGGTCTTCTCTTTAGTAATGCAGAGCGCTGGGAGATGATGTCATGATGATGTCATTTCCTAGTGCTCTGTATTACTAAAGAGCCGGGGGAGCTCAGCAGCTACAGGTCTGTGCCGAAGAAGGCACAGATCTTACATGTGGCAAGTGGCGTGGCGCAGTGCCACTTTAAAAAAAAAAAAAATGATTTCTATGGCAGGCGCCCCTCTGTAGGGTGCGCCTGTAGGCAGATGCCTACTCTGCCTTATGGAAAATCCGGCCCTGAGTGCGACTCAAAGCACTTTCAACGCACGCTTTCGGAATTAACCAAATTGGCAGCTGAAATAATAGATGTCATTATTACCCAATCAATGGTACTCCTTTATCTACCTTGGAAGGAGGAAGGGCTGAGTTGACCCTGCTGGGATTCGAACCTGCAACCCTGAGGTTGAATAGGCTCCATAGGGAATTTACCACTGAGCTATCTCACCTCTTTATCACATGTTAATGGTATAGTAATACTTTAATATTACTATTCCCTATATTGTATATATTTGCAAAATAATTGAATAGCCCCCAGGTTAATCTCTCAGACCTTTATGGTTTAACCCTTTGAGTGCCAGGGGGTAAGGAATGCATTGCTTCACAATGAGTTGCGTACCCCTCTGGCACTCAAAGGGTTAAGAGATGACCGCACGCAAAGTTCCCTCCTCCCTCCCCCTTCCCTGAAGTCAGCGTTGTACTGACTGCAGGGATATCTGGTCTGACTTTCATCAGGCGGCTCTGCAGCAGAGCCAAGATCACGTTAGTGAAAAATAATTATTTCACTGAAACGGTCTTCTACGTGTGCTTGCAAACCAATCACAAACCAATCACAAACCAAGCACAAACCAATCACAAACCAAGCACAAACCAAGCACAAACCAATCACAAACCAAGCACAAACCAATCACAAACCAAGCACAAACCAAGCACAAACCAATAACAAACCAAGCACAAACCAATCACAAACCAATCATAAACCAAACACAAACCAATCACAAACCAATCACAAACCAAACACGCTGCAGAGCCGCCTGATGCAAATAAGACCGGATATCCCTGTAGTCAGTACAACGTTGACTTCAAGTAAGGGGGAGGGGGGAACTTTGTGTGCGGTTATCTCTCAAACCGTAAAGGTTTGAGAGATGAACCTGGGGGCAATTCAATTCTTTTGAACATATCTACAATACTACTATCCCTTTAATGCATCTTAGTCTGGACTCCAAATCACACCCACTGGAACTTCCCTTTTTTAATCCATACTTAGCCATTTCAGTGTCCCCCTCCCGCCCCTTTTACTGATGTAACACTGCTCACCTCATAGCAGCAAGACTGTCCGGATGGATCGCAGAGAGGGACAATCTTCAGTGATCATAAGCAAAAACCTGAAAAACCTGTCAGTGGGGGCAGGGTTTCCTTGTGATCACAGTAAGAAGATTGTCCCTTGCTGTGAGCTGTCTGTTCAAGAGACCAGATTCCACATCTGAGGTGAGCAGTGTTACACTAGGTAAAAGGGACGGGAGGGGGATATTTATCATTCAATTACTCTTGTACTACAACTCTGACAGTACTGAAATAACACTCTCCATGACCCAAATACTATGAAAATTAATTGGAGCTGCTCTTATTTTGAAACATTACTATCCCTTTAATAAAAAGGTTGCTGTACCTTTAATGGCTGTTTGACCAATAAAGCAAATCACTTAGAAGGAAAAGGCCAGGTACTCAGTATCATTGATGGTGTGTGTGTGTGTTTCTGTGCAAGTACAGAATTTCTGGATTAAATAGCCATCAAAATCCTGCTGATCTGAAATGCACATTTCAGACTGTATCATTAATATTATCAGAGCGTGTAATGAGCGCTGCTTTTCCAGACCTCTGCTCTGTAATTTTCCTATAACGCCACCTAATGAACATTACATGGGGATTTGCTTCCCTGCAACATGAGAGTTCGCTTCGTTTTATGGTCCTAGCAAATGAGAAATCGGCTAAAAGAAAAGTAAAAAATAAGACATAGGGAATTATTACTGAGCTATTTCTTTCTGGAATATGTACTAGTGCCATGAAAACCTAAAAAAAACCATCCTAAAATGCACGGATCATGTCTGTTTAGAGGTGTAAGATGAGGACTAGGGTTTTATTTGTTAAGTTTTTCCACATTTTGCAAAAAAATGTCTGGAGTGAAAATCCACACCCATTATGTTTAACCCTTTGAATGCCAGAGGGGTACACAACGCATTTCTCTGCAATGCGTTGTGTACCCCTTTGGCACTCAAATAGTTTTAACCCCTCTAGGATCACATTGCCCCCCCACCCCCACCCCCCGCAGGCGCTTTAAGGGCTAAAAGAAATGTTTAATTATTTAACCATTCTTTTTTAATAATTTCTTTCTTTTTCTTTAAAGGGATAGTAATGTTTTACAATAAAAGCAGATCCAAGTAATCTTCATAGTGTCTCAGCCATGGAGAGTGTTATTTCAATACTGTCAGAGTTGTAGTACAAGAGTAATTGAAGGGATAGTAATGTTTCACAAAAACAGCGGCTCCAATTAATCTTCTTAGAAGTTGGGCCATGGAGAGTGTTATTTCAGTTCTGTTCAGAGTTGTAGTACAAGAGTAATTCAATGACAAAGTATCCCCCTCCCGCTCCTTTTACTGATGTAACACTGCTCACCTCAGAGCAGCAAGACTGTCCGGATGGATCACAGAGAGGGACAATCTTCACTGATCATAAGGAAAAACCTGAAATACCTGTCAAGGGGGCAGGGTGTTCCTTATGATCACAGTAAGAAGATTGCATTTGATGCTAAGTATAATGTTGATGAAAGTTCCGCTTTAGGGAACTTTAGATGTTACATTTTTTATCTTATATGATTAATCTACTAAAATGGTATATAGATTCACATTTTTTTTGTTTGTTTTTAAGTAATACTTTATTAGAAATTCGCTCTAAAATGTAGGTGTGATGTAAGCACCTCCGCATTCTTCTCCCGCCCAGCTCTCCACTGGAGAGCGTTCACGCTTCCCGTCACAGTGATGTGCGGCACGTACACTGCAACAGTACACTCTGTATAATGACTTAGATTAATGAATGATACAGTGTCTTGGGGGTGAAAGTTCCCCTTTAAATCCTATAGCACGTGCAGGAAAATAGAGTCAACTTCCACCAATTTCCTCTGCATCTTGTTAGCACGAAGTGTTAAATAAATCACAGAGGAACGGAAGACCAATAAAACCCCCCCACACACACACACGTCCGTACTGCTCACTGACCTTAACCCTTTCAGTGCCAGATGGGTACTCACTGCATTGCAAAGCAATGTGCTGCTTTCTCCTCTGGCACTGAAAGGGTTAACCTCTTAACGACACCAGTCCTGGAGAGTGGATTCCCCCTTAAGGTCCACTTTGATCTCATTTGGCAAGCTGACACACATGACTGGTCACATGTGTCGGCTCAAGGAACGAGGGTCTGATACTGACTCCTCCGGTCCTGGAGCGGTCAGTTTCAGACTCCGGTAATGATCACAGCGCTGTGAGACATTAACCCGTGATATGCCAAGACTGTTCTCGGGTATTAAGTCAAATTCACAGATGCCATTCCTAGCAAGTGATCTGTAATTAAGGAGTTAAGTTTTGCATGCTCCGCAATGCGTTGTGTACCACTCTGGCAGTGTCAGAACCTCTCTTTTTCTGTTGCTAAACATTGGCCCAGGATTTAACCCCTTAAGGACCATTGATGTGGCAGGACCGTCACGCTGGTCCGGCACTTAAGGACCAGTGACGGTCCTGGTACGTCACGTACTTTTACTCACCGTGCTGCTACATCAAGTCCAGCCCATGCCAATAACACCCCTGTTGATCCAGAGGAAGGCAACAAAAAAGCCCTCTGGAGCCATTTCCAGTGTAGGTGTGTGTAAGTGTGTCAAATAGTTCCCCGGCTCAATATCCTATTTGCTTTGAAGCCATCTGTCATAACTGTCAATATTGTTCTGTGCTAGATAGGCATCCATTGCTTTTTTGAATGCAGTTACATTATCTGCAAGCACAGCATCCCGAGGCAAAGAATTCCATAGCCTTACCGCCCTTACTGTAAAGAATCCCTGCCTGTGTTTTAGTCGAAAGCGCCTTTCCTCAAGTCTTAATGGATGACCTCTTGTTCTTAGCTCAGCTCTTTGCATAAATAATTCATTGAATAGTTCTTTGTATTGGCCTTGAATGTATTTGTAAATAGTAATCATATCACCCCTTAGACGTCTCTTTTCTAATGTAAACAAACCCAGTTTGGCTAGTCTCTCTTTGTAACTCAGATCCTCCAATCCCTTTATCAGTTTTGTTGCACGTCTCTGCACCTTTTCCAGTTCAGTAATGTCTTTTTTTAGAACAGGCGCCCAAAATTGTACTCCATATTCTAGATGAGGCCTAACCAAGGATTTATACAGAGGTAGGATAATATTAGCATCCCTTGCTTCTACACCTCTTTTTATGCAGGCTAGTGCTCTATTTGCTCTTGCAGCAGCTGAGTGACTCTGCACACTGCTGTGAAGACTATTGTCTATCAGTACTCCTAAATCTTTCTCTAATGAGGATTTCCCAAGATGTTTCCCATTTAGAGTATATGTTGCAAGTTTGTTTCTACAACCCAAATGCATAACCTTACATTTATCTACATTAAATGACATCTGCCACTTTTCTGCCCATTCACTTAGTTTATCTAAATCCTTCTGTAGGGAAAAAACATCGAGCTCTGTATGTATTTCCTTACATAGCTTAGTGTCATCAGCAAAGATTGAGATGCTACTTTCAATTCCCACTTCTAGATCATTAAGTGCCAGACGGATGTCCAACACATTGTTTAGAAAATCGTTTGGATACTCCACTCCAGCGATGAAATGGTTAAGATGATAGATAGGCTGGCAACGGGGGGAATTTTAATAAAACCCCTAAATAATTTTTGTGCAACCTAGGTTGTATGTTAGTTTGGGTGGAGTATTGCCACGGCTGGTAGGGCATCCATAAGTCATGAAGTTTTACTGTACAACTTAATATCCTGAAGGCTTTCCCAAAGGCTTTGCTGCATTGCCTGCCTACATTTAAATCCTCAGATGTAACTAATCGTAAACAAACCCTTTCACATGTTGAGTAACAATATTAACCCTTTGATTGCTAGAAGGGTATCCAAAGCATTGCATTTCAATGTGTTGGATAACTCTCTAGCACCCAAAGTGTTAAAGAGATAGTAATATACGATATAAGTCTTATCTCTCAGACCTTTATGGTTTGAGAGATATTCACTAGCAAAGTTTCCCCTCCCGCCCCTTTTACCTAGTGTAAGCCATGTCTTCTCAGATGTGGAATCCAGTCCATAGACCAGACAGATAACAGCAGGGGACAATCTTCTTCCTATGAGAACAATGAAAGCCCTGCCCCCCTTTACAAGTTTTTCAGGTTTTTCCCTTATCTTAATTGAAGATTGTCCCTCTCTGCAGTCTACCTGGACACTTCCCTTCTGATCTGGATGAGCAGTGTTACATCAGTAAAAGGGGCGGGAGGGGGACACTTTGTCATTGAATTACTCTTGAACTACAACTCTGATAGAATTGAAATAACACTCTCCAAAGTCCAAATACTATGATAATTAATTAGAGCTGCTTTTATTATGAAACATTACTATCCCTTTAAGAAGCAACTCATTGTACACTCTGTTGGCAAACCTGGAGTTAAGCAATCATTTTTCCAAGTCCTGGAAGATCAATCAGTCTAGCAGCCAGAGCTGTGAAATATTTTACGCTTCATGACGAAGGCCCCTACCAGGTCTGGAAGACTAAGGTAACAGAAACATTTTGGTGTGAGTTTCATGTTGGCCCTGTAAAATAGTGCCAAAAACAGCAGACAATCCAGTTTTACTGCATGACCAATATGGTCTGTAGGACTCTTTCTAGGAGAGGAAAATCCATAAAATGAGAGGAGAGTATGTGAGTGTGGATAACTGTGTAGTAGACATAACTACAGTGAGGGGAGGATAGTGCGTGATTAGTACAGATAACTGTGTAGTAGAGACATAATGTGGAATAGTCAGTGAGGTGTTAGCAGTGGTGGTTATAGTTAGTATGGAGATCTGGAGTGATCACACTGCTCAGGTAGTGTGGAATAGTCAGTGAGTTGTTAGTAGTGGAGGTTATAGTTAGTATGGAGATCTGGAGTGATCATACTGCTCAGGTAGTGTGGAATAGTCAGTGAGTTGTTAGTAGTGGAGGTTATAGTTAGTATGGAGATCTGGAGTGATCATACTGCTCAGGTAGTGTGGAATAGTCAGTGAGTTGTTAGTAGTGGAGCGGATGTTATAGTTAGTATGTAGATCTGGAGTGATCATACTGCTCAGGTAGTGTGGAATAGTCAGTGAGTTGTTAGTAGTGGAGGTTATAGTTAATATGTAGATCTGGAGTGATCATACTGCTCAGGTAGTGTGGAGTAGTCAGTGAGTTGTTAGTAGTGGAGGTTATAGTTAGTATGGAGATCTGGAGTGATCATACTGCTCAGGTAGTGTGGAATAGTCAGTGAGTTGTTAGTAGTGGAGGTTATAGTTAGTATGGAGATCTGGAGTGAACATACTGCTCAGGTAGTGTGGAATAGTCAGTGAGTTGTTAGCAGTGGAGGTTATAGTTAGTATGGAGAGCAGGAGTGAGCATACTGCTCAGGTAGTGTGGAATAGTCAGTGAGCTGTTAGCAGTGGAGGTTATAGTTAGTATGGAGAGCAGGAGTGAGCATACTGCTCAGGTAGTGTAGAATAGTCAGTGAGTTGTTAGCAGTGGAGGTTATAGTTAGTATGGAGAGCTGGAGTGATCTTAATTCTCAGGTAGTGTGGAATAGTCAGTGAGTTGTTAGCAGTGAAGCAGAGGTTATAGTTAGTATGGAGAGCAGGAGTGAGCATACTGCTCAGGTAGTGTGGAATAGTCAGTGAGTTGTTAGCAGTGGAGGTTATAGTTAGTATGGAGATCTGGAGTGATCATACTGCTCAGGTAGTGTGGAATAGTCAGTGAGTTGTTAGCAGTGGAGGTTATAGTTAGTATGGAGAGCTGGAGTGATCATACTGCTCAGGTAGTGTGGAATAGTCAGTGAGTTGTTAGCAGTGTAGTGGAGGTTATAGTTAATATGGACATCTGGAGTGATCATACTGCTCAGGTAGTGTGGAATAGTCAGTGAGTTGTTAGTAGTGGAGGTTATAGTTAGTATGGAGATCTGGAGTGATCATACTGCTCAGGTAGTGTGGAACAGTCAGTGAGTTGTTAGCAGTGGAGGTTATAGTTAGTATGGAGAATTGGAGTGATCATACTGCTCAGGTAGTGTGGAAAGTCAGTGAGGTGTTAGTAGTGGAGTTGAGGTTATAGTTAGTATGGAAATCTGGAGTGAGCATACTGCTCAGGTAGTGTGGAACAGTCAGTGAGTTGTTAGCAGTGGAGGTTATAGTTAGTATGGAGATCTGGAGTGATCACACTGCTTAGGTAGTATGGAATAGTCAGTGAGGTGTTAGTAGTGGAGTGGAGGTTATAGTTAGTATGGAGATCTGGAGTGATCATACTGCTCAGGTAGTGTGAAATAGTCAGTGAGTTATTATCAGTGGAGTGGAGGTTATAGTTAGTATGGAGATCTGGAGTGATCTTAATGTTCAGGTAGTGTGGAATAGTCAGTGAGTTGTTATCAGTGGAGCGGAGTTTATAGTTAGTATAGAGATCTGGAGTGATCATACTGCTCAGGTAGTATGGAATAGTCAGTGAGTTGTTAGTAGCGGAGTGGAGGTTATAGTTAGTATGGAAAGCTGGAGTGATCACATTGCTCAGGTAGTGTGGAATAGTCAGTGAGTTGTTAGCAGTGGATGTTATAATTAGTATGGAGATCTGGAGTGATCATACTGCTCAGGTAGTGTGGAATAGTCAGTGAGTTGTTAGTAGTGGAGGTTATAGTTAGTAAGGAGATCTGGAGTGATCATATTGCTCAGGTAGTGTGGAATAGTCAGTGAGTTGTTAGTAGTGGAGGTTATAGTTAGTATGGAGATCTGGAGTGATCATACTGCTCAGGTAGTGTGGAATAGTCAGTGAGTTGTTAGTAGTGGAGCGGAGGTTATAGTTAGTATGGAGATCTGGAGTGATCATACTGCTCAATTAGTGTGGAATAGTCAATGAGTTGTTAGTAGTGGAGGTTATAGTTAGTATGGAGATCTGGAGTAATCATACTGCTCAGGTAGTGTGGAATAGTCAGTGAGTTGTTAGTAGTGGAGCGGAGGTTATAGTTAGTATGGAGATCTGGAGTGATCATACTGCTCAGGTAGTGTGGAATAGTCAGTGAGTTGTTAGCAGTGGAGGTTACAGTTAGTATGGAGAACTGGAGTGATCATACTGCTCAGGTAGTGTGGAATAGTCAGTGAGTTGTTAGTAGTGGAGGTTATAGTAAGTATGGAGAACTGGAGTGATCATAATGCTCAGGTAGTGTGGAATAGTCAATGAGTTTTAGTAGTGAAGCAGTGGTTATTGTTAGTTTGGAGAGCTGGAGTGAGCATACTGTTCTGGTAAGGTAGCTTTCTAGAGAAGTGGCTGTTTACTAAGCAAGAAAGGTGAAGGGCATGTCTAGATCTGAGTGTTAACCAATTTAGTTATTTAAACATATCACACTGTTGGGTAGTGTAATTACAAAACAAAATAATAAATTATACAGTGTTGAGTTTATTAAGATGGATTTGTGATGCAGAAGTATGTACTAGATCCCCATAGCCTGTGACTGACATTAACATCTGTTGTACTAGAGTTTATTAGTGCTGTCTTCCATACTGGTGGAAATCTCCTAAAGAGGGACACTTTGGAGGTATGGCCCACTAATATCTCCTAAAGATAGAGACTTGGGAGGTATGGACCCCTAATATCTAAAGAGGACACTTGGGAGGTATGGACCCCTAATATCTCCTAAACAGGGACACTTGGGGGTATGGACCCTAATATCTCCTAAAGAGGGACACTTGGGAGGTATGGACCCTAATATCTCCTAAAGAGGGACACTTGGGAGGTAAGGACCCCTAATATCTCCTAAAGAGGGACACTTGGGAGATCTGGACCCCTAATATCTCCTAAAGAGGGACACTTGGGAGGTAAGGACCCCTAATATCTCCTAAAGAGGGACACTTGGGAGGTACGGACCCCTAATATCTCCTAAAGAGGGACACTTGGGAGATCTGGACCCCTAATATCTCTTAAAGAGGAACACTTGGGAGGTATGGACCCCTAATATCTCCTAAAGAGGGACACTTGGGAGATCTGGACCCCTTATATCTCCTAAAGAGGGACACTTGGGAGATCTGGACCCCTAATATCTCTTAAAGAGGGACACTTTGGAGGTATAGACCCCTAATATCTTCTAAAGAGGGACACTTGGGAGGTATAGACCCCTAATATCTTCTAAAGAGGGACACTTGGGAGGTGTGTACCCCTAATATCTTCTAAAGAGAGACACTTGGGAGGTACGGACCCCTAATATCTCATAAAGAGGGACACTTGGGAGGTATAGACCCCTAATATCTTCTAAAGAGAGACACTTGGGAGGTACGGACCCCTAATATCTCATAAAGAGGGACACTTGGGAGGTATAGACCCCTAATATCTCATAAAGAGGGACACTTGGGAGGTATAGACCCCTAATATCTTCTAAAGAGGGACACTTGGGAGGTGTGTACCCATAATATCTTCTAAAGAGAGACACTTGGGAGGTATGGACCCCTAATATCTCATAAAGAGGGACACTTGGGAGGTACAGACCCCTAATATCTCCTAAAGAGGGACACTTGGGAGGTACAGACCCCTAATATCTCCTAAAAAGGGACACTTGGGAGGTACAAACCCCTAATATCTCCTAGAGAGGGACACTTGGGAGGTATAGACCCCTAATATCTCCTAAAGAGGGACACTTGGGAGGTACAGACCCCTAATATCTCCTAGAGAGGGACACTTGGGAGGTACGGACTCCTAATATCTCCTAAAGAGGGACACTTGGGAGGTACGGACCCCTAATATCTCCTAGAGAGGGACACTTGGGAGGTATAGACCCCTAATATCTCCTAGAGAGGGACACTTGGGAGGTATGTACCCCTAATATCTCCTAAAGAGGGACACTTGGGAGGTACAGACCCCTAATATCTCCTAGAGAGGGACACTTGGGAGGTATAGACCCCTAATATCTCCTAAAGAGGGACACTTGGGAGGTATAGACCCCTAATATCTCCTAAAGAGGGACACTTGGGAGGTATGGACCCCTAATATCTCCTAAAGAGGGACACTTGGGAGGTACGGACCCCTAATATCTCCTAAGAAGAGACACTAGGGAGGTACAGACACCTAATATCTCCTAAAGAGGGACACTTGGGAGGTATGGATCCCTAATATCTCCTAAAGAGGGACACTTGGGAGGTATGCAATGAGACTCTGAAATTTAGGTCAAATAATGAGAATTCCTTGCTATGTTCCCGTACAGATTCACATTTTCTTGTCATTGGCACCAGCATAATGTAGAAGGCAATTTTCAGTGTAAATAAGTCAGTAGATTGGCATTAGGCAGGATCTGCAGTGCAAAATAGGTGGAAATGTATTATACAAATCTAACTAGAAAATTGATACAAAAGAGATCAATAAAAATGATAAATGCCCGTGTCTCCGTCATTGCTTTCCTACTCAGTATAAACCATTAAATGTGTCTTTGATGCACGATTTATTCAAGTTACAGGGGAGATTAGAAAGTTCCATTTACTTGGATAAATACATTTGTTATTCAAAAAACGAATATAAAAAACCTCACCATTACTGCGGAAGTAGACATTTCTCCATAAATACACATTGTCCTCTTTCATATTACATCTAGATTACATCTGTATTACTATATGTTACATATACGTTACAACCTGCAAAGAACTTCAGAATGAAATAATCCACCACATTGTGTTGCGTCCTTGCAGAAAACATTTAGTAAGAACCTTAGTCGATGCGCCACATGGCGGTTCTGTCAGTTTCTTCAAACCCTTTAACCCTTAGAGAGCCAGAGGGGTGCTCAATGCACTGACAATGTGGCATTCAGGGGGTTGAGGACCAGAGGACCTGACAATACATTGCAAACCAACGCATTGCACAGCCTTCTAGTCCTTAAAGGGATAGTAATGTCTTTATTAAAGTGAAACGCCAAGTCTTTCATATATGTTTTTTATAACATGTAGCACTGTGTTTAATTACTTACAGTTCCGTAGTTCAAAAGCTATTCAAGGTAAAAGGTCGCGGGACCGGACGGATACAGCGAGGGACAATCTTCACTCAGTAAGTATAAGGAAAACACTGCCCCCTTGAGGAAGGAGGACAGGATTTTCCTTTTGTTTACTGAAGATTGTCCTTTGCCTCGCTCCATCCGGACCAGACTGAGAGGTGGAGTGACACAGGGACAGGGGATCCTTTCAGCTTGAAGAGCGTTTGAACTACAGAACCGTAAATAATTATGTTATAAAAAACATATAGAAGACTCGGAGCTGCACTTTCATATAGACATTGCTATCCCTTTAACCCTGAGTGCCAGAGTGGTATCCAGCACAATGGGTTAAGATTATTACATGCAATGGGCGGAGTCTGAGGTCCTAAGGTCATGCCAGCAGCTGTCATGTCTGTGTCCATGGATACGACATCAAGGTCTGATTGATGAAGCCATCTATTTAACATCTCTTATATCTCTATATATTTATATACTAGTTGAAGAGCCCATTATACGGGCCAAGGTGCCACTGCTAGCCGGTCGCGGGGCAGTCATGTACAGTAGAGACTGCCCTCTCTGCGCCCGATACAGTGCCAGCCAGTCGCAGAAGCCGTAATGCACAGTACAGTCGGCTGCTCGTGCTGCGGCTGATAACAGAGCGGGTGCTACGAATTCAGACCATAGTCCTCTCTGTGAGACTACGGTATCAATTCGCAGCACTCCGCTACATACCAGCAGTGGCACAGGCAGTCTCTACTGTGCATGACTGCACCGCGGCCGTTGCTGGGTGGCTTATTGCTGGGTGGCACTGCGGCCCGTGTACACGGGCTTTTCAAATAGTATACAATATTTCATAAGGACATCAAGTTAGATTCATCGTAAAGACAAAGATAATCATGTGATGGGAGTAACACAGCGTTATCCAAGAGCAAAGTGCAGCTAAAAATGTAGAAATCACTATGCTATTTTACGAAGAAGATCTGGGGAAATAAATGATGGTTTTTAACCACTTCAATGCTGGGAAGATGTCCACAATGATAATTTTTATTAATCCTCTGAGTGCCAGAGGAGTACGCATTGCACTGCAAGGCAATGTGTGCCGAACCTCTCCGGTATTCGAAGGGTTAATAATCTACAGATCAGTTGGTTTGACCCAGAATTTTTTTTTCCCATTTCTCTTAATTAGGTCTCTAAATCGACTCCAGGCAAATGGAAAGCAGAAGTGACCTTTATCTCCGTTCTACCGACAGGATTTCTTTTAAAAAATTAATTACTGAAAAATACATAAAACAATTTAAAATAATGCCTTAAAACCCTTCCTGTGGGAGGACTGCAATGCACCGCGGAAGGGTTTAATGCTGAAAGACTTGAGCCCAGAATAGCAGATTTGTACAAATAAAACACATTTCCTTATAAATTAATTACAGGTTAACCCTTTATCACACTTTCCTAGCATCTCACAGACACATAGCATGGTGTTGGGTTGTGTAGATAGAGGCATTAGTAGAAGTGGAGCCTATGTAACAAGATCACTAACTAGTGCTTAAGCTTCATAGAATAACATAGGAGCCTAATAATTTATCTCACTGTATAACTTATCTCCTATGTATCACACCTTAGTACATCTCCTCCAGTAATCTATAACTAAAGCTCTCCCATAGAATAACATAGGAACTGGAGAGTTTATCACGCTGGAGAAGTTATCTCCTCTTTATCACACCTTAGTACATCTCCCCCTGTAGTCTATAACTAAATCTCTCCCATAGAATAACATAGGAACTGGAGAGTTTATCACACTGGAGAAGTTATCTCCTCTTTATCACACCTTAGTACATCTCCCCTGTAGTCTATAACTAAATCTCTCACATATAATAACATAGGGACTGGATAGTTTATCACACTGGAGAAGTTATCTCCTCTTTATCACACCTTAGTACATCTCCCCCTGTAGTCTATAACTAAATCTCTCACATAGTATAACATAGGAACTGGAGAGTTTATCACACTGGAGAAGTTATCTCCTCTTTATCACACCTTAGTACATCTCCCCTGTAGTCTATAACTAAAGATCTTCCATAGAATAACATAGGAACTGGATAGTTTATCACACTGGAGAAGTTATCTCCTCTTTATCACACCTTAGTACATCTCCCCTGTAGTCTATAACTAAATCTCTCCCATAGAATAACATAGGAACTGGAGAGTTCATCTCACTGGAGAAGTTATCTCCTCTTTATCACACCTTAGTACATATCCCCTGTAGTCTATAACTAAATCTCTCACATAGTATAACATAGGAACTGGAGAGTTTATCACACTGGAGAAGTTATCTCCTCTTTATCACACCTTAGTACATCTCCCCTGTAGTCTATAACTAAAGATCTTCCATAGAATAACATAGGAACTGGATAGTTTATCACACTGGAGAAGTTATCTCCTCTTTATCACACCTTAGTACATCTCCCCTGTAGTCTATAACTAAATCTCTCCCATAGAATAACATAGGAACTGGAGAGTTCATCTCACTGGAGAAGTTATCTCCTCTTTATCACACCTTAGTACATATCCCCTGTAGTCTATAACTAAAGATCTCCCATAGAATAACATAGGAACTGGAGATTTTATCTCACTGGAGAAGTTATCGCCTCTTTATCACACCTTAGTACATCTCCCCTGCAGTGTATAACTAAAGATCTCCCATAGAATAACATAGGAACTGGAGAGTTCATCTCACTGGAGAAGTTATCTCCTCTTTATCACACCTTAGTACATCTCCCTTGTAGTCTATAACTAAATCTCTCCCATATAATAACATAGGAACTGGAGAGTTTATCTCACTGGAGAAGTGATCTCCTCTTTATCACACCTTAGCACATCTCCCCTGTAGTCTATAACTAAATCTCTCCCATAGAATAACATAGGAACTGGAGAGTTTATCTCACTGGAGAAGTTATCTCCTCTTTATCACACCATAGTACATCTCCCCTGTAGCCTATAACTAAAGATCTCCCATAGAATAACATAGGAACTGGAGAGTTTATCTCATTGGAGAAGTTATCTCCTCTTTATCACACCTTAGTACATCTCCCCTGTAGTCTATAACTAAATCTCTCCCATAGAATAACACAGGAACTGGAGAGTTTATCTCACTGGAGAAGTTATCTCCTCTTTATCACACCATAGTACATCTCCCCTGTAGTCTATAACTAAATCTCTCCCATAGAATAACATAGGAACTGGAGAGTTTATCTCACTGGAGAAGTGATCTCCTCTTTATCACACCTTAGTACATCTCCCCTGTAGTCTATAACTAATGATCTCCCATAGAATAACATAGGAACTGGAGAGTTTATCTCACTGGAGAAGTTATCTCCTCTTTATCACACCTTAGTACATCTCCCCTGTAGTCTATAACTAAATCTCTCCCATAGAATAACATAGGAACTGGAGAGTTCATCTCACTGGAGAAGTTATCTCCTCTTTATCACACCTTAGTACATATCCCCTGTAGTCTATAACTAAATCTCTTCCATAGAATAACATAGGGACTGGAGAGTTCATCTCACTGGAGAAGTTATCTCCTCTTTATCACACCTTAGTACATATCCCCTGTAGTCTATAACTAAAGATCTCCCATAGAATAACATAGGGACTGGAGAGTTCATCTCACTGGAGAAGTTATCTCCTCTTTATCACACCTTAGTACATCTCACCTGTAGTCTATAACTAGTGTTGAGCGAGCATGCTCGGCCGATGCTCGGATCGGCTCGAGCATCGCTCTGCTCGGCACATGGCGGTACTCGTACGAGTACCGCCATGTGCTCGCCCGCCATGTTCGGGTGGCAGGGATCTGTGCCGAAGGAGGCACAGATCTTGCAGACGCTCCGCTGGACCACCAGGGACTGGAGGTAGGGGGCATTGCGGAGATGAAGGGGGCATTGCGGAGATGAAGGGGGACATTGCGGACATGAAGGGGGACATTGTGGAAGGGGGACATTGTGGAAGGGGGGCATTGCGGAGATGAAGGGGGCATTGCGGAGATGAAGCATTGCGGAGATGAAGGGGGACATTGCGGAGATGAAGGGGGACATTGTGGAAGGGGGACATTGTGGAAGGGGGGCATTGCGGAGATGAAGGGGGCATTGCGGAGATGAAGGGGGCATTGCGGAGATGAAGCATTGCGGAGATGAAGGGGGACATTGCGGAGATGAAGGGGGACATTGTGGAAGGGGGACATTGTGGAAGGGGGGCATTGCGGAGATGAAGGGGGCATTGCGGAGATGAAGGGGGACATTGCGGAGATGAAGGGGGACATTGTGGAAGGGGGACATTGTGGAAGGGGGACATTGTGGAAGAGGGGCATTGTGGAGATGAAGGGGGGCATTGACCAGGCACCCTCCCCTCATCAGAGCAGGGGGTGCCTGGTGTAATGCTCGAGTCCTCCCATTTAATTCAATGGGGTTCGGGTGCTCGGCCGAGCACTCGAGCCTCAGGGGGTGCTCGGTCAGAGCACCCGAACACCCGAGCATCAGGGTGCTCGCTCAACACTATCTATAACTAAAGATATCCTATAGAATAACATAGGAACTGGAGAGTTTATCTCACTGGAGAAGTTATCTCCTCTTTATCACACCTTAGTACATCTCCCCTGTAGTCTATAACTAAAGATCTCCCATAGAATAACATAGGAACTGGAGAGTTTATATCACTGGAGAAGTTATCTCCTCTTTATCACACCTTAGTACATATCCCCTGTAGTCTATAACTAAAGATCTCCCATAGAATAACATAGGGACTGGAGAGTTCATCTCACTGGAGAAGTTATCTCCTCTTTATTTGACATGATTTAGTGATAGGAGTCTATTCTCTGTATCACAGGAAAACAAATATAGTAGATCAAAATTCAATTCCAAAGACAAATATCAGCTCATGTAAATACGATGCTTCTCCCTTACACCCAGAACTTGTACAAAAGATCACATTGTAACAATTACAGCTGTAAATGTATACACTTTAATACTTTGAAATAATTTAAATTAAGTTATATTTTTTGTACTGTTTTTAACACTTTTAACCCTTTGAGTGCAAGAGGGGTACACAATGCATTGCAGAGCAATGCATTGCATACTCCTCTGGCACTCAAAGGTTAAAGGAATAGAAGGGGTGTGCAATGCATTATGAAAAAATGCTCTGATCCTTAATCCTTTGAGTGCCAGAGGGGTACGCAAAGCATTGATTTGCAATGCGTTGCGTACCCCTCTGGCACTCAAAGGGTTAAAAGGTTAATCAAGTTGAGGGAAGTGGTTTTTCATCACACTCCATTATATGTTTGTTTTTTGGTTTTTTTTTTTAACATTACATTTCAATTATATATCGTGGACACTAAGCGGTGCTGTTCCGTACTATGCAGAATCATCGTCTATGACTCACAGAGACCATTATATAGAAAAAATAATCCCTTTGCCTTTTGGACCCTAGTTGGTGTAGTCTGATATCAACGAAGATTTTGAACTGTAATTACTTTTGAATGATAAATCTTCTAGCTGTGGAAGTGCTCTTGTTTTACTCAAAGGACAAAGCGTAAAAGTGTATCAAGTGCAGAAGGCGAATCATTCACTTGTCTCCAAATGGTATCTGTATTTTAGGAGAATTCTCAGTTTGATCAGAACCATATAATGGGAAGTAATTTGTCCATTTGCATCCCTTTTGTTTCGTTTACATCAAGATGCCTGCTGCTGAAGGCAAAGCTAAGCCTCTCTGCTGGTTGACCCACAGAGCTCACAATCAGTAGGAGAATTGACACACAGAGTGTACGCTGATATTCTGAGAGCCAGTTGCCCTATAGATTGCATGCTCTGAAGTCAATTCCATGAGTGATTGGAAGATCTATGATCCAGTCACTGTTTGCACTGTAAACTCTGTATTCCTTATGGCAAATGGATAGCAAGCTCTGTGGTTCAGTGCAAGGCTGTCTGCTAGCTCAGAGGTCCAGTCTGTTTTAGGAGTAAGTTCTGTGTATTCTGTTCTCTTACACACTGCGTCCACCAGTGCACAGTTTTACTGTTAATTGTAAGCTCTGTGGTACAGTGTGCATCTTTTGAGCAAATTCAAATGTATTATGTAAAATGGCAAATGTGGTGCGATCTTGAGTAAAATAATGGGCTGTATACGTGGTTTCTCAGCCCAAACGGAGGTGACCAGAGGGGAGATTCACTAAGCGGTGATAAAAAGGAGATAAAGTGGAGATGACGTCTCCAGTGATATCACTTCTCCAGTTCCTATGTTATTCTATGGAATCTATTCACTAAGGTTTCTTTAACTTTGGAGATCTTAGTGCATTGGTTCCATAGAATAACATAGGAACTGGAGAAGTGATATCACTGGAGAAGTCATCTCTACTTTATCACCACTTTATCACTCCTTAGTGAATATCCCCCTGGTATATTTTTCTGTAGAAAATCACCGATGTGATTACTCAGTAAATTCAAAGTTTGCGATATTTAAAATAAGATTTACATAATATGTAAAGTCAAGTTGTCTATACCTTTCTTTTAACCCTTTGAGTGTCGGAGGGTTGTGCAATGCATTGTTTAAAATACCTCTTTAAATCAATTGAAATTTTTGGAATTTTTTTGTTGTCCCAGAACCCCTCCACTTTACATACAGCCCCTAATAGCAATATAATGCCCTCTCATGTGTAGTGGAAGGGCAGCTATGAAAATCGCCTATACTTTTCTCTTCACGTAACCTTTTTCCATTTTAACCCTTTGAGTGCCAGAAAGCAATGCGCTGCGTACCCCTCTGGCACTCAAAGGGTCAATGTCCACAGCAGTGAGCTCCCTGGTTCTATTTTCAGAAAGCTTCCTTGTCAGTGACTGTGAAAACAAGGCATGTTGGTACAATGTAACACTATTCTTGCAGCGGATAAAAAGTCCATTAAATTCACCCTACAGAGCGCTCAGTGCTTCAGGGATAGTGTTACACTGGGTATTATGCACTAAGCGGCGATAAAGAGGTGATAAATTGGAGATGACTTCTCCAATTCCAGTGTTATTCTATGGAGCCTATGCAATAAGATATCTCCCACTTTGGAGATCTTACTGAATAGGCTCTATTGAATAACATAGGAACTGGAGAAGTGATATCACTGGAGAAGTTATCTGCTCATTATCCCCTGTTTATCACACCTTAGAGCATAGCCCCCCTTGAGTAACTGTCTTGATTTGATGGTGACTGACCAGAAATCTCTCTCTTGGCAGCTCACTGTTATGAGGATTAAAGTATAAATAGGTAAAGATGGAAAAAAATGCTGACAAATTTAATGTGACTTTACATAATGTGCACTTGGAATACGTGAAGTCAGTATAATGTGTTCTTATTATTGGATCCTATCAGATGATGGAACGCTTCCCAACACATTGCTCATAATGTATAAGAGATATATCTTACATACAAGGGGTTACAAAAGAGACATATTACTCAAACACATAAATGGTTTCTCTAGGGACATCATTGCCTACTCCCGGTTGGTGGTCCCGTGCTTCATTAACCCCTCGTCCCTTGCCATACACAATGGATCTACAGTTTTGTTGTAATTTTGGGTTCAGTATCTCGGAAGAGATGAAACTTAATGATCTGTCTCACTTATTTGTTGCACATCACAGAGGAACAAGTTCTGAAGTTTCCTCCGGTCTCCAAGTCTGTTGAGCAATGAGATGGGCTCATACTAGGAAATTTCCACTTACCAACTGATTGTCTGGAAGTGAAAGGGTTATACAGGAAGTTTTCACACACATAATACAATCAGAACATGGTGGAGTGCCAAAGCACACCAGATGCTGGCGTATCTCGAGAAAATAATGTTTTGCTGTTGTTGCTTAACTCTTTGAGTGTGTACCCCTCACTCATAGCATTAAAGGGGACCAGACACTACAGAGTTTTTAGTCTCATTAATGGTATCTGGTTAAACTGCCATTAATAGTGTAATGGTTTTGGAGATTTTTAGTATAGTAATTAGAGACTCTAATCTCATCAGAGCTGAATTCTCTGACCTGTGTGGCACAACATGAGTAATGAATTACTCAGAAGTTCATTAATCACATCCTTCCTGCTTCTTAGCCTGCCAAAACCATGGACTTTACACCAGAGGGGTCGAGTCAATTCATTGGGAGGATTAATTATACAAATCCTTTGAAGAGGGTCATTCCCACTGGGGAAAGGTTTCTAGAGGTGACAAATGGCAATAATGACTCAGAAAGTACCCTTTAAAGGGATAGTAATGTTTCATAATAAAAGCATCTCCAATTAATCATCATAGTATTTGGACTTTGGAGAGTGTTATATCAATTCTGTCAGAGTTGTAGTACAAGAGTAATTCAATGATAAAGTATCCCCCTCCCGCCCCTTTTACTGATGTAACACTGCTCAGCCAGATCAGAAGGGAGGTGCCCAGGTAGACTGCAGACAGGGACAATCTTCAATTAAGATAAGGGAAAAACCTGAAAAACTTGTCAAGGGGGGCAAGGCTTTCATTGTTCTCATAGGAAGAAGATTGTCCCCTTCTGTTATCTGTCTGGTCTATGGACTGGATTCCACATCTGAGAAGAGATGGCTTACACTAGGTAAAAGGGGCGGGAGGGGAAACTTTGCTTGTGAATATCTCTCAATCCATAAAGGTTTGAGAGATAAGACTTATATCGTTCTTCATGTTTTTTTAATGCCTACAAAATAAAATAAAGATACAATGGAGTATTATTATCCCTTTAAGCAGACATGCTACAGAATTGCCTGGCTATAAAATCAGCCTCTTACATGGCACAATATAATAAAAAATACATAATTTCAACATTTCAAAGCAGAGTATTTCAGGTTATATCTTTATCCAATCCTCATATAAAGACCAAAAGAGCAGAATCTGATAGATTTCATTATAACTGTATGTTCCCAAACAGCCACAATACGTCCATACAGTTATAGGAATGCACAATTCATGACACTTTTTGTATATTTTATTTTTATATATTTATTGTTACTGGAAATGAAACAATCAGTTCTGGTGAAGCAGCTGGATACAGTTATAAGTACTGTAACAACATATACTAGATGAAGACTGTGAGTATCGTTAAAATTAGAACAATGTGAAAAGAAGCCAAACAAGTCTCAGTGAATGGTACACCAATCAGAAGGTTGGACGTAGAAGTCCATAAAGATACATTAAGTAGTCACATCTGGTTTATACACAGTAGTGTAGATTTGCCTCGGGATGCCGTGTTTGCTGATAATGTAGTTCCTTTCAGAAAAGTAACTGATACCTTTCTAGCTCTGAACAATATTGAGAATTATGACAGTGGGTTTTAATTAGGATAGGAGGTGAATCCAAAGCGATAGCTGCCTGCCTTTGGAATCGGGGAATTTTTTGTCCATAAGGGTGTTATCTGGAACTTCAGTTGGGTTTGTTTTGCCTTCTTCTGGATCAACAAGGGTGATAGGGGAAAGCTCAACTGGATGGATTCAGCCTCATCAACTATGTTATTATGGGAATGGATGCCAGATTATCTTCTTATTGTACTGCAGGGCACTGATATTTTAATTGTACCACTGATATCAAGTACAACCACCTAGCTCAGACATTCTAGAGCAGTGGTTGTCAAGATGTGTTCCACAGAACAAGTACATAACAGATGTATGTAATGGAGGAGAGTGGAATCAAGGCTGGGTGACTGTTAGTGTATGTGTGCAGGGCTGGTGCAAGGATTTTTGCCACCCTAGGCAAAACCTAATTTTGCAACCAGGGCTGGATTTACATCTCAGGAGCCTGTAGGCACAGATATCTGAAGCGCCCCCCCCCCCCCCCCGCCATCTCTACAATGCTCCAAATCTCCATATTGCCCTCACATTGCCCCCCATCACCTTCAAATTGCCCCCATCAGCTCCATAATGCCGCATCATCTCAACATTGCCCTCACATTGACCCCCATCAGCTCCACATTGACCCCATCAGCTCCACATTGACCCCATCACCATCAGCTCCACATTGACCCCATCAGCTCCACATTGCCCTCACATTGCCCCCCCATCAGCTCCACATTTCTTGCCCCCCATCATCCCCATTTTGACCACACATTGCTCCCATTATCTCCAAATTAACCCTTTGAGTGTCAGAGTGGTACACAACGCATTGCTTTGCAATGCGTTGCGTACCACTCTGGCACTTAAAGGGTTAAGCCTCATTCTCCCCCCCCCACATCCGTTTCCTACCTCCCTGGTGGTCCAGCGGCTGGACAGATCTGTGCTTGTGCACAGACAAGTAGCTGCTGTAGCTCCTGCGCGGCCTTCCCTTTAGTAACGCAGAGCGCTGGGAGATTTCATCTCCCAGCTCTCTGCATTGCTAAAGAGCCGGGAGAGCTCACAGCTTACAATGCGGCGGCGAAAAAAACAAAGTAAAAAAAAAAATTCAATAGTAGTGGCAGGCGCCCCTCTGTAGGGTGCGCCTGTAGGCAGATGCCTACTCTGCCTTACGGAAAATCCGGCCCTGTTTGCAACCCTCTTGGCTCTGCCCCTTGTGCCCCATTCCTTTATGCCCTGCCCCTGTATAAGTGTCAGTGTGTTTGTGTGTTCCCTATATGTGTATAAGTGTCAATGTGTGTGTGTGTGTGTGTTCCCTATATGTGTATAAGTGTCAATGTGTGTGTGTGTGTGTGTTCTCTATATGTGTATGTGTCAATGTGTGTGTTCTCTATATGTGTGTATAAGTGTCAATGTGTGTGTTCTCTATATGTGTATGTGTCAGTGTGTGTGTTCGTGTGTGTTCTCTATATGTGTATGTGTCAGTGTGTGTGTTCCCTATATGTGTGTATAAGTGTCAATGTGTGTGTTCTCTATATGTGTATGTGTCAGTGTGTGTGTTCCCTGTATGTGTGTATAAGTGTCAGTGTATGTCAGTTTTTTGTATGTGTTTATGCCAATGTGCTTGTTCCTTATATATATATACTAGTATGAAAGCTCGTATACACGGGCTAAAGTGCACCCAGCTGCCCCGGCAGCTTCCCCGGAGCCAGGAGCAGAGACAGGACGTGAGCCGTCCGGAGCAGGGCAGCACATTCGTCAAGTCTCTACTGCGCATGACTGCAGTCATGCGCAGTAGATACTAGCCAAATGCGCTGGTCCTTAGCGGGGAGCTCCAGACGGCTCACAGTGACGCTCCCTGTGTGTGAAACCACACATGCACAATAGACACTCTCTACAGTGAGCTCACAGTGAGCAACGCAGCCTACCACTTTATGTTATAGGATAAGTGTGTTAATGTCTGTGTTCCCTATATGTGTATAAGTGTGTTAGTGTGTGTGTTCCGTATATGTGTATAAGTGTGTTGGTATGTGTGTTCCCTATTTGTGCTCTAGGCAGTGGTGAACTTCCATTTTTTTACGCACCCTTACATTGGGATTCAGATTTGTCCCCACTCATATTAGAAGGGTATTGCAGATTGTATCTACGTCTAGTGGTAAAACACCCTGAACAGCAACATAGACTACGAGTCTTCAGTGAGAGCTCACGTGGGGCACAGAGACACTAGTTATGCAGATCCATCTTGGCGAGTACCAGATTTGAGGGGTTATTGATATACCTGAGAAACCATGGAGAGGTTTTGTTTTTGGGATGTTGGGGATATGTTCATTTTACTATCTGATTTACAGATAACACATCTGATAAACATTTATATTATTTTTAAATTAAAAAAATCTAATTTTTTGAGATATTGTTTTTATCAATGGAGAATAGAATTCAGATATAGTATAGCCTCAGAAACTATGTTTTATGGTCTTCCTCCTTTTTCCTTGAGGGGGAATTGGATGTGGCCAACATTGTGTATAGGACGGTCTCTCGTGGCACCAGAATCAGTGTCCCCAATATCCATAGGAATAACGCAGAGAAAAGGAATTATTTTTTCTTTTTTGTGTGATAGTTCTTGTGTGGAGGAGGGTTCACGAGTAGAGGAGCCCGCTGAGGGGGGTCCTGTACTCTGATGGATGATACTTCTGTTTAATACATTAACCGAGGATTATTGTAGTGTGTATTGTGAACCTGCATCGTTAGAATTCTAATAAAATAATAGTTTATACTGGTGTGTGAGGTGACATTTCTTGTACCCATCTGTTTTAGTGCGTGATACATTTGGAATCTTGGGAATCCTAAAGAGCTGCTCAGTGCACTTGAATGTGTTTGTTTTCTTACCCCTCTGGGAGGTCAAGGGTGTTTAACAGCACTTGCGGGAGTTGGGAGTCTGGGTCCTGGAACTGAGGAACTCAGACGCTCATTCACATATGTATTTGTCACAGTGCCGCAGTCCCCGCTGTCGCACACGCACCCCAACCAGCCAATGAGGATGGACCATTGAGCAAATACTCCCTCTTTAATTGGCTGGCTGTGGTGCTTATAGGTAGGTGTGACCTGTGAGCACAGTGAGTGGTGTCACTGTCACTCACTGACGCGGTTAAGCGAACCACAGTGTCGAAGATTTCTAGGACTCTTTATTGTCCCGGTGAGGGTGACTCGGGGCAGGACATAGATGTGGAGCGCAAAATAACATGCCTTGGTGCTACAAGTTGCCACACCCAATAGTTGTACGCCCTAGGCCCACACCTACCTCGCCTATAGGTGGCACCGGCCCTGTATGCGTGTTTCTGTGACTACCATGGAATATGGTAAGACTTGGTTGAAGCAATAAAATAAAACCAATCAACCCTAGATACATGGGCATCCCCGGGTGAGGGGGCACTTACAGTAAGCAACTAAGCTCGGTGCTTGAGCAGACAGTAAACCCCACATGCAGTGAAAGATCTCATAAAAATGTTAAACATCTGTGATATATATTCTGCTGATATTTACTGAAAAACACTTGTAAAATTATACTTATTATATATACAGGTATATCAAGAAGAGGTTAATAAACCGTGTTCCATGCGTCAATGTACCCAGTAACCAATGTAGATGTTACATAGTACAATGGGGGAGATTCACTAAGGCGTGATAAAGAGATGATAAAGCGGAGATGACTTCTCCAGTGATATCACTTCTCCAGTTCCTATGTTATTCTATGGACCCTATGCACTAAGATATCCAGGAACGGGAGAAGTGAAATCACTGGAGAAGTCATATCTGCTATGTCACCTCTTTATCACCCCTTAGTGCATATCTCCCTTGTCTTTTCTAACTCATGTTCTATGGAACTTATGTATACAGGCAAAATGGAGCAATTTTGGGGCCACCTAATTGAACTATAGGAAACAAAAAAATGTTTTATTGATTTAAAAGGGATTTTTAACCTGTTGAATGCTTGAGATTAAAAAGCTTTATTTGAATAAAAGAAAAATACAATGGCCCTTATGATTCATTTGCTTTGCCCCAAGAGACAAATACAAATGTCCAAAAATCTCTCCTTCATGTAAATAGGATTTTACCCGCCCTCAATGTAAGATAAATCACCACAGTGCTGCTTGCAAACAAACTGGAGTCATCGCTAGCATTCACAAGCTGAAAAGCCCAATTTAAAACAACAGAAATTTAGAAAATGTTGGTCCTCTGTGCTTTAGTTGGCTGGTCCTAGAATTGCACCACTTTTTCCCAGTACACCAGCCCCAACGTCTGAGTCCGTGAGCGTCCATAATCCACCAAAAATAAAAAGTTCTCCGGCAAGTTTTGACATCTAATTAACATTTATCAAAATGTTTCCCTGGCGAAGGCATTGAATTCTAATTGGACGCAGTCTTTCTGTTAATTATTTTGACAATATGAAAGAGAGAAGGACGGATGGTGAAGTGGGGGGGGGCTGGCAGGTATGTCAATGTGTCCATCATAACGGTGTTCTACAGCCAAGTTTTTATTTTACCAAATCTGGTTGTTAGAAAGTCAGAATCGTTTACCTGTCAGGTCTGAATGATATTACTGAGTCTCGCTGAATTAAAGGAGAATTGGAGAAATGGTGGATACATAGTAATAAATAACCCCCATTTACCTTACTATGTCCAGCAAATCTCAGTGCCCTTCATACATTTTGCCCTTTCTTTTGTGTTCTAGGGATACCATCTACAATCAGACCTGGATGCAGGGCCAGCGCTACCATAAGGCAGGACAGGCAGCCGCCTTAGGGCGCCGCAACGGAGGGGCACCGAAAAGGGGGAAGCTTGGAATTTTTAGAATTTTTTTTTTAAAAGATATATATCTGCCGAGAGGGATTGCTGATTTACACTACCAAGTGCTCCCTCGCGGCGTCTATGTGACACTCACAACGCAGAGCGACCCAGGCTCTGTAGAACAGCACGCCAGAGATTAAGCTTTGTGCCGAAGGAGGGACAGATCTCTCTTATGGCATGCCGCTAGACCACCAGGGACTCAAGGTAGGGGATCAAGGGGCATGTGGAGATGAAGGGGGCATTGTGAAGATGAAGGGGGCATTGGGAAAGGGGCAATGTGTAGATGAAGGGGGAATTGTGGAAGGGGCATTGTGGAGATGAAAGGGGCATTGTGGAGATGAAGGGGCATTGTGGAGATGAAGGGGCATTATGGAAGGGGCATTGTGGGGATGAAGGGGCATTATGGAAGGGGCAATGTGGAGATGAAGGGAGCATTGTGGAAGGGCAATGTGGAGATGAAAGGGGGCATTGTGGAAGGGGCAATGTGGAGATGAAGGAGCATTGTGGAAGGGGCAATGTGGAGATGAAGGGGCAGTGTGGAGATGAAGGGGCATTGTGGAAGGGGCAATGTGGAGATGAAGGGGCAGTGTGGAGATGAAGGGGCATTGTGGAACAGGCAATGTGGAGATGAAGGGGCAATGTGGAGGTGGACAGTGTGGGCAATGTGGAGGTGGGGAGAGTGTGAAGGTGAACATATGGGTGGGGGCAGGGGATTGTGGCAAGGTCGGGGGGAATTGTTTCCGGGTCGGGGGGGGGCATCAAAATGCACCTTCGCCTGTGTATACAAAAATCCTTGCACTGGCCCTGCCTGGATGTCATTTCCACGGAGGTAACCATGATAGTTACTAGAAGCCCCACAGACAAAAATCCCTGTTCACTGGACATGGTAATCTTAAACCTTCTGGCACTCGAAGGGTTAAAAGGATGGTAATACTTAATATGTAAAAAAATATATATATTGAAGGGTTTATTCTTCTGAGTAAAACAAGGGTACTCCCTACCACTGTGAGGTGTTTTTTTTTTAAAGTTATTTCAGCTCAAACTTACTTTTTTTAGGTGTAATATCACAGGGGCCTGAAAAGTTACAGTGGCGCTGTTGCTACACCATCTTATGGACAGCTCTGGTCCATTGACTATACGTCTCCGTAGGGTGGTGTAGCAACAGCGCCACTGTACAATTTCAGGCCACTGTGATATTGCATCTAAAAAAATTCAATTTTGAGCTGCAATAACGTTTGAATAAAACGCCTCTCGGCAGTGGAAGTTCTCTTTTTTACTCAGGGGGATAAACCCTAAAATATATATATTTTTTTACATTTTAAGTAATGCTATTCATTTAACCCTGTTAAGACCAGATGTTTGTAACACATTATGAAGCAAAGCAGTGCATTGTAGATCTCTCTAGAATTTAATGGGGGAGAAAAAAAATCTTCTGTCATTGAAAATAGATAAATCTATCACGGCTTGTGGTTACTGTAAAAACAATGAAAGATGATAAACTTAAAAAAAAATACTTTCCACAGAGGCCTTGATGAATGTGCTTTACCCCCGAAAATGTATTACACTGGTCTTGTTGTAACATTAAGTTCAAGACCCCCAGGGCTGGAAAACATGTCCAAGTGGTCTATCATAATACACGCATTTAGTATCTTGGACAGAACAAGCTGCTGGGTAACATAAGAATGGGAACCAAACAGAACAAAAACACAATCAGATGTGCAGTTCAGAAAGGGCTGTGGCCTTCACGGCTACCCCTCCAAGGTCAAAGCCAGGGCTTGGTTATTAGATACTAACTGGGAGCATATGCAGTTCTGTTCTTGTGATATTTTCCCTGAGAGCTTCCTAGAAATGTAGCCTGAGACCATAAAAACATTATGCACTTAGGCGCTTAAAGAAATACACAGACGGATGTCACGACTGGCTCCATCTTTACAAAAGATCTAGAAAGTGGGATCACCTTGCAGTAGTCCATCATGCTGATAATTCATCTGTGACACGCTACAGCACTTTTCTAGAAGCCCAGTAATATGCATTAAAGGGATAGTAATGTTTCGCAAAAACAGTAGCTCCAATTAATCTTCATAGTATTTGGGCCATGGAGAGTGTTATATCAGTACTATCAGAGTTGTAGTACAAGAGTAATTAAATGATAAAGTATCCCCCTCCAGCCCCTTTTATCTAGTGTAAGTCACCTCCCCTCAGATGTGGAATCTGGTCACTTGACTGGACAGATCACAGCAAGGGACAATCTTCTTACTATGATCATAAGGAAAACCCTGCCCCCCTTGACAGGTTTTTCAGTTTTTTCCTTATGATCACTGAAGATTGTCCCTCTCTGTGATCCATCCAGACAGTCTTGCTGCTCTGAGGTGAGCAGTGTTACATCAGTAAAAGGGGTGGGAGGGGGATACTTAATTATTCAATTACACTTTAAAGGGGAACTTTCACCCCGCAACTTTTGAATAAAATGCCTCTCAGCAGTGGAAGTTATCTTGTTTTACTCAGGATGATAAACCCAAAAAAATATGGTGCAAAAGGGACTGACAGCGCAGGCGCACGGACGTCACTGTGAAGAGACGTCCGTGCTTCCTGCTCCTCTCACCATCGGCAAAAACCCGATATCTGAAGAACCGGGTAATATTGCTGGCGACTAGCGCTACTAAGCAGCTAGTCGCCAGGTGAGCAACAAGCGAACGTTAAGTTATTGCGGAGTGAAAGTTCCCCTTTAACTACTACAAAAATACCCATAAGTTTTACTTAACATCATAGGTAATAAAGTGGCCTGAATGCATTGGGGACTGTTCTTGTACACAAGGGGCTGAGGAATTATATCATACAGTTATTATGGCTTATAATTAAGCCAGAATATGGCAAAACAACATTTGTCTATCTAGCAGTTGGGGACTACAACTCTCATGGTCACCAACCAGCTCACGGCTGAAAGATATACTTCCAAGAACTGGAGATCCGAAGATTGCATACTGTTTATCTAGAACATGTTGAGTAAAATTCAAATGGTAGGTACATGGTAATGGACTCTTTATATCAGAGGAATGATTGAATGATGATTTATTTAATGCTTTTATGAAGACAACTATTAAAATAGATAGAACCAAAAAAATTCAGTGACCTGACTCTCTGCCAGTTCTGGGCTGTAACAGTGCTGCCACGTGACATTTCCAATTTCACCAATGGGTATAAAACAGATACGGGCGTTTCGGTGTTCTGGTGCTGTGGACTGAGTCCGGTGTGTGGATTGACCTGTTTATATCCGTTGAGGATGCCTTGGGTGTTATATATGTTGGTATATATTTGATTTTAATAAATTATTTTCTTTAGTATGATTCTCTGTCCGGTATTAACCATTGGAGTGCTGAACCAATTTGGTTGTACTTCTAAGCGAGTAGGAGGTTTGTTGTAGCTGGCCATGTTTGATGGGGTTGGACATTTAGGGCGAGATGTTCAGAAAGTGGTGGTAACTGAAATTGTCTGTAATCAGAACAAAAAAGTTCTTACACCAAAATCCGTCAATTCTCAGACATATTTCCGTCATTTTTTGCATCCAATTCCGCCATCTCCGTCAAAGGGAAAAAGCCGTCTTAAAAGTGGGCATGGCTTAGTCTTCCATCATAATGTAAGGTATTTTCAGAAAAAAATATTCATTTGGACGTAATTTTTTTGTCTGATTAACGTAATTTTTTCCCGACATAATAAAAATGGTCTAAACTTGGAGAAGAAAAATTTGTTTCAAAGACAAAAAAAGTCTTTTGTTTCTTTGAAAATGTTCGTTTCAAAGACAAATTGAAAGACAATTTTTAAAATCTTACCATCATTTTTAATTCTTTAGACGAATTTTCAAACATGACGGATTTACTTATGAAAATATCATCCTTCTTTTACCACCAACTCATGATCCGACACGTTTTTCATTATGAAGACTTTTTGAACATCTCCCCCTTAGAGTAATCAGAAGCGCCACTTTATCTAGAGTATCAAAATTGTACAGTGGTGCTGTTGCTATCCTATGGCGGTTTATAGTCAACTGACCAGCGTTGTCCATAGTAACATAGCTGATGAGGCTGAAAAAAGACATGTGACCATCAAGTCCAGTCCATGCCAAAAACACCCCTGTTGATCCAGAGGAAGGCAAAAAAATGCCCTCTGAAGCCATTTCCAATTTAGCCCCAAGTGACGTAGCAACAGAATCACTCTAAGATATCAGGCCAATGAGATACTGAACCTGAAAAAAAAATTCATGTTTGAGCTGCAATAAATTTTGAATGAAACACCTCTCAGCTGTAGGGGTACCACTGTTCGGCAGGATAAACCTTACAACAGTTATATTTTTACATATTACTATCCCTTTAAGGTGACTGGTCCACTTTAAGGAAAGCTGAACATATTGATTGCTCTCCGTGTTCATTCAAGAGTGACCGCTTCCAGCTGCATGCAGATTGGAGCCGGTGACCCAGCTTCTCCCACACCACAAGCCGAGGGACTTGGACCAGATCACCTTATTGGCTCAGAAATGTCACATCCTTCAAGTGCTAATCAGATTATGCACATGTGGTGTAAGTTTAATATGAAAACTAGCTGTACCAACTGGGCTCAAAGCCATGTCTCTATTAATGTATGCTAATATATTCGAGTGAAGGAAATATGACTTTGCTTTGCTTTAATAGGACTTCCGAGAAGTGGCTCTGAAATCATTTAAATACTCCAATATTCTGAGCTAAAGGACAGGATCCTGAATAATTGTTTTCAGTTTTTAACCTGGTGTTTAAGTTTGAGAGTTCTGCTCCTAATACCTCATTTATAAGCATCTCTGCTGCTATAGACGACAACGGAAATATTAACCCTTATTTCATTGCTGCATCTATGTAATCCGTGCAAAAATGAGGAAGAATCATATCAAAATGTTTCAAATAAGACTCGAACTTTAATATGTATGGCACAGAGGAAAGAAGGGACAGACGTGATATGTTAAAGAGATAGTAATGTTTCACAATAAAAGCAGCTCCAATTAATCTTCATAGTATTTGGGCCATGGAGAGTGTTATATCAATACTGTCAGAGTTGTAGTTCAAGAGTAATTGAATGATAAAGTATCCCCCTTCCACCCCTCTAACTGATATAACACTGCTCACTTCAGAGCAGCAAGACTGTCCGGATGGATCACAGAGAGGGACAATCTTCAGTGATCATAAGGAAAAACCTGAAAAACCTGTCAAGGGGGGCAGAGTTTTCCTTATGATCACAGTAAGAAGATTGTCCCTTGCTGTGATCTGTCCGGTCAAGAGACCAGATTCCACATCTGAGGTGAGCAGTGTTACAACAGTAAAAGGGGCAGGAGGGGGATACTTTATCATTCAATTACTCTTATAGTACAACTCTGACAGAATTGAAATAACACTCTCCATGGCCCAAATGCTATGAAGATAATTGGAGCTGCTTTTATTGTGAAACGTTACTATCTCTTTAATTGCTGCAGTCATGTAATCTGTGCAAAAAAGAGAAAAAATCATACCAAAAATGTTTCAGATCAGACTTGATGACCTTAATATGTATGGCACTACTCAGGGGTAAACTTAATAGCAACTCTTTTATTTAAGTCTTTTCATCTCTTCAGTCGTGATATCTTTAGGGATTTAATACATTTCAAGAATGATGTATTTTTCAGAACAAAAAGAATCGCAGAACAAAAGGACATGCCCTAAATTGTAGGATGGAAAAATTAGAGAAAGTACAATGAATGGAAACTAGAAATGGCAGATGGGTTGGGCAAATTGGTTCTTATCTTTACACTGATGATACCCAGCTCCACATATCTTTCTTTAACATTATACCCTTTCTTATATATCAGGGGACTAAATGCCACTTTGCAGTCCTACCATAATCAAAAACTCAATGTATCCAAACCTGAATGTCTCCTCTCCCCCCCCCACCATTCACCAAAACTCCTCCAGAAGTTGTCATCACATTGAATGCCCCCTCTATAGCAACCGCCCTCAAAACTTGCTGTCTTGGATTAATCTTTGATTCTTCCTTCTCCTTCATGTCTACATTCAACCCCTTGCCAAATCCTGCTGTCTTGATCTCAGAAACATCTCACACTCCCATCACTTTCTCATTGAAGGTACAACCAAAATAATAATGCATGCCCTCATCATTTCCCATTTCAATTACTGCAACCCTCTCCTATCTGGCCTCCTTCTTTCCCAGCTGCCCCCTCTCCAATGTGTCTGCAAAGTTAAAGGGATAGTAACACTTCGTTTTAACTTTATTTTATTTTGTAGGCATTAAAAAAACATGAAGAATGATATAAGTCTTATCTCTCAAACCTTTATGGTTTATGAGATATTCACAAGCAAAGTTCCCCTCCCCTCCCCTTTTACCTAGTGTAAGCCATCTCTTCTCAGATGTGAGTCTGGTTGTATGACAGTACAGATAACAGAAGGGGACAATTTTCTTTGTATGAAAACAATGAAAGCCCTTCCCCCCTTGACAAGTTTTTCAGCTTTTTCCATTATCTTAATTGAAGATTGTCCCTCTCTGCAATCTACCTGGGCATCTCCCTTCTGATCTGGTTGAACAGGGGGGGGATACTTTGTTTGTGAATATCTCTTAAACCATAAAGGTTTCAGAGATAAGACTTATATCATTCTTCGTGTTTTTTTAATGCCTACAAAATCAAATAAAGTTAAAATGAAGTATTACTATCCCTTTAATGTTTCTTACTAATTGCTCTACTAATAGAGATCCTCTCTCTCAATCCCTGCACTAGTTGCCTGTTTCATCTAGAATTAAATTAAAAATCCAGGTTCTAACCTACAAATAAATAACCCTAAAAGAGATCTTTAGAACACAAAGGGAATATAAATCTATTAATTTAAATTAATGGTTATATTTGACATATTAAAAACAGTCCTGAAACTGAACTCCTCTTTTTCTTAGATACATGGGACATTTGGTACCGGAAGCATCCCATAAACACCCCCTCATAACGCTAAGCCTTTCAATATTCCCTACACACTTATCCAGTAGGTTTAACTACACAACATCCTTTGGCCTGAGTCACATCTTCACACAAGTATTCTAGCGTCTACATTCTATTGGATGCTTATCGTTAGTATATAGAATGGGCAGTCAGATCTCCAGGGGATCCCAAACCTTCCCCCCTACATCCTCTCTAACTACCCTACATCCTCCCTAACTACCCCTACTTTCCTACTTTCTACACACTGATAGGTATATATTTTTTCCTCTTCTCTTTCTCTTCCCAACCCTGCCACCACCCCTCTTTAAGCTAGCTCTTTCTACCTTTTGTTGTAAAGTACCTACCTCACTAGATCTTCACTACTGTGTGCTCACCATCAGGCCAATGGTTTATATTGAAAATTAAATTGTCTAGCATGTTTCTATATTCTCCTCTCTTAGATCTCCTTAGATATCTCAATAGAAGATAGGATGATAAAGTTACAATTCCAATGCTCATTTGTCTGTATGAATCCTCAAATCTCATTAAGAACCTCATCAATGTATGATTTTTTTTTTTTTTAGGTATTTTACCAAGAAAAATACATTGAGATTGTCTCTCCTTTTCAAGTTTGTCCTGGATTCATTTTATCTACCTCAGAAGGGGTGAGGGGCTGAGCTGGCCTTGCCGAGACAAGGCCGAAAAGTACATCGGGGGTTAGCTGGTGTTTCCGTGCAGGGGGGGGACTTGCCTGTCATTTTGGAACTAGATCGCCCTTTTGGGTGGGATTAGTCTAATATGTATGTGGAAATTCCTCCTCTGTAATGGCACTAGAGAGCTAAAATGTGATTCTTCTGAGCGGTGACTAGCTTTAGAACAGGTCATTGTGCTGTTGTTCATCCTCAGAAGCCTCTCACATCTTGTATGCTTATCTTGTGGGACTAGAACCTGCAACCTTGCTTCTTGAACAGATCCTACAGCTGGTGCATTAAAGTGGATGTGTCACCTATGGACAACATCACATAAATAGGCTACATATCAAATACTACTAAAACGGTATTAATTTTTTATTTAATGTTTTGATTTAATGTAAATTTAAGTTACAAAGTCTGTGCTGCAGCTGCTTCCACGTAGACTGTAGCCCGACGCTCTGCATCTTTCCTCCGATGACGGAGGCTTCTGTCTGTAAGCAGGAGCACTCTCATTGGCTAGATATCGATCTCTGCCAATGAGACCGCTCCAGCTTTCAGACAGAAGCCTCCATCATCGGAGAAGGGAGGAGAGCAGAGGCAGAGCATCAGATTGTGGTTACAGAGCAGGTAACCACAGTCTATACGGAAGTAGATACAGCCCAGACTTTGTAAGTTACATTTACACAAAACCAAAACTTTAAATAAAAAATTAATACCGTTTTAGTCGTATTTGATATGTAGCCTAACTATTTAGGCGATGTTGTCCATAGGTGACACATCCACTTTAACCAACTGAGTCTTCTCGCCAGCTTATGCATGTATCTCTTTTTCCCTTATCTGTCTTTGAGCTTATTGTACAACTAATATTCTCTAATAAAAATATTAAAAAAAAAGAAAAATAAGTAAATAAAAACAGGCCTGAGTCTAGGGATGGGCTTCATGCCTCATTATAATAGATAGAACATCTTGAGATGACTGATTGTATAGAGAATGGTGTCTTGCCAACTCCCAGACTAACCGGCTCTTTGTATCTCTGTGTTAATGAACAGTTCCTTGTTTTCGTGACTTTGATCTAACTCTATGCACATCATTTCATATCTACGCAGACTGGATGTTTACTGAGTTAAGGAAATGGAAATGTTATACTACAAACATAAGTGGGACTGATCGCATCAAGGGACAATATTGTGTCTACTAGTGTTGAGCGAGCGTGCTCGGCCGATGCTCGGATCGGCTCGAGCATCGCTCTGCTCGGCACATGGCGGTACTCGTCGAGTACCGCCATGTGCTCTCCCGCCATGTTCGGGTGGCGGGGATCTGTGCCGGAAGAGGCACAGATCAGAAGACGCTCCGCTGGACCACCAGGGACTGGAGGTACGGGGGCATTGCGGAGATGAAGGGGGCATTGCGGAGATGAAGGGGGACATTGTGGAAGAGGGGCATAGACTCTATGCCCCTCTTCCACAATGTCCCCCTTCATCTCCGCTATGCCCCTCTTCCACAATGTCCCCCTTCATCTCCGCTATGCCCCTCTTCCACAATGTCCCCCTTCATCTCCTCTATGCCATAGAGGAGATGAAGGGGGACATTGTGGAAGAGGGGCATAGCGGAGATGAAGGGGGACATTGTGGAAGAGGGGCATAGCGGAGATGAAGGGGGACATTGTGGAAGAGGGGCATAGCGGAGATGAAGGGGGACATTGCGGAGATGAAGGGGGACATTGCGGAGATGAAGGGGGCATTCAGAGATGAAGGGGGCATAGCGGAGATGAAGGGGGGCATTGACCAGGCACCCTCCCCTCATCAGAGCAGGGGGTGCCTGGTGTAATGCTCGTGTCGCCCCATTCATTTGAATGGGGCTCGGGTGCTCGGCCGAGCACTCGAGCCTCAGGGGGTGCTCGGTCAGAGCACCCGAGCACCCGAGCATCGGGGTGCTCGCTCAACACTAGTGTCTACTCCCCCTCGTCAAGGGGAACAGGTTGTGCCTGATGCACACACAATACTGTCCCTCTTTGTAATCCGCCCCGGTCAAGTAAGTGGTTTTCTGATCTCGGGGAACCATGAACGACTTGATGGAAAGGGGCGGGAGGGGGGACTTTTAAATCGATTTTCAAGAATAATAAGAGGTGCAGGCAGTATGACGGATACTATGCATTATATAAAAAAGTTAATTTAACAGTCCCACGTATGTTTATAGTTTAATTTTTTTTTTATTTAAAAAGCTTTATTACCATGTAAGAAATTACAATAGCAACAAAAGTAGGTAGTAAAAATTCACTCTATATTATAATCTCATACAATATAAATGCAATGCTATTCCAGCTTCATTTGGTAATCTATTTCTGAAGAAGGACCTTAGTGTCCTGAATGCTTGTACTTTCTATGTCCTTCATGAGCCATTAACCTTTTGAGTGCAGGAAACGTACCCAACTCATTGTATTCACTCACTCTTGTGAGTTCTTTGTTATAAACGTACATGAATCTAATCTACTCTACTGGCTAACACAGTACCACCTTTTAACCCGTTAATGACCCATGACGTGCCAGGACCATCATGGGTAAACTTCCCATAAGGACCTATGATGGTCCTGGCATGTCATAGGTTAAATGATAGCAGCGCTCCTCATTGCACGCTGCTATCATTCTGCAGATGCTGAAACTGAGTGCTCCAGGACCGGAGAGTTCCGTTTCAGTGCTTCTCTCTTCTTTCTATCTATCTATCTATCTATCTATCTATCTATCTATCTATCTATCTCATATCTATCTATCTATCTATCTATCTATCTATCTATCTATCTGTCTACCTCATATCTATCTATCTATCTATCTATCTATCTATCTATCTATATCATATCTATCTATCTATCTGTCTGTCTACCACATATCGATCTATCTATATCTATCTATCTATCTATCTATCTATCTATCTATCTATCTATCTATCTATCTATCTCATATCTATCTATCTATATCATATCTATCTATCTATCTACCTCATATCTATCTATCTATCTATCTATCTATCTATCTATCTATCTATCTACCACATATCTATCTATCTATCTATCTATAGCATATCTATCTATCTATCTATCTATCTATCTATCTATCTATCTCGTATCTATCTATCTATCTATCTATCTATCTATCTATCTATCTATTTATCCATCTATCTAATATTTATCTATCTATCTATCTATCTATCTATCTATCTATTTATCCATCTATCTAATATTTATCTATCTATCTATCTATCTATCTATCTATCTATCTATCTATCTCATATCTATCTATCTATATCATATCTATCTATCTATCTACCTCATATCTATCTATCTATCTATCTATCTATCTATCTATCTATCTACCACATATCTATCTATCTATCTATAGCATATCTATCTATCTATCTATCTATCTATCTATCTATCTATTTATCCATCTATCTAATATTTATCTATCTATCTATCTATCTATCTATCTATCTATCTATCTATAGCATATCTATCTATCTATCTATCTATCTATCTATCTATCTCGTATCTATCTATCTATTTATCCATCTATCTAATATCTATCTATCTATCTATCTATCTATCTATACATCTCTCATTTATCTATCTCATATCTATCTATCTATCTGTCTATCTATCTATCTATGAATCTGTTTCATATCTATCTATCTATCTATCTATCTATCTATCTATCTATCTATCTAATATCTATCTATCTATCTATCTATCTATCTATATCTATCTATCTATCTTTTATTAATAAACAATTGAATGATACCCTTACACATATGGATTTCTGGTCGCATTCCACAATTGAAAAACTTTAGATGCCCCTTACTTCAGCCTCCATCACCTTTTAATGTTTATAGTAAATACCCTTACATACTGTGGTGTTGATGCTTTCCACATAAATGAAAATAATAAGAAATTATAATCTTTTATGTTTCTACGGGCCACAGTGCCAGGCAGCAATGGCCGCGTTGCAGTCATGCACAGTACATACTGCCCGCGTCATGGCTGATACAGAGCGGGCGCTCCGAATTCAGACCGTAGTGCTCTCTGCACACCTCCCTGCTCTGTTATCAGCCGCGGCGCGGGCAGCCTGTACTGTGCATGACGGCTTCTGACAAACACACATTAGCGAATTATGATATAAGATGAGCCTCATAGGGTTGAAATTAAAATTTAGAAACTGCCACTGATATAAATTTAGATTTTAACCCTTTAAATGCTAGCAGACCTTTCTACAATTCGAGGAATTAAAAGCTTCATTTAATTCAATTAATTTGTCTTGAAAAATTGATATTCTATAGAATTGCACTTTTTTAACCCTCTGAGTGCCAAAACAATGCGTTGGATGCTGTACTGGCACTCAATGGGTTAATTTCACGGACAAGGCTGTATTTTTGAAACAAAGTGAAGCAACGGCCCAGCAGTAGTTTACTTTTTAACCCTTTCAGCGCCAAAGAGGTAGCCAAACATTTCCAATAAATTCATTGTGCTTTTAACCCTTTGAGTGCAAGAGGGCTACACAACGCATTGCTTTGCAATGAGTTGCGTACCCCTCTGGTGCTCAAAGCGTTAACCCCTTGAATGCTAAAGCGCTCCCCAAATCATTGTCTATCCCATAATGCAGTTTGTTTGCTCTAGAATTGAACCTCCTCATCTTTCTGAATATCCCCCAAAGAAAGATCTTCGGCGTGCGTGCTAACGACGCAATTACATCATCTATTAGCACCTGTTTTCCTGCTTCTAGTCCTACCAGACGTTAATTATATCTTCTAACCCGTTATTCCATATTCACTATGGACACACTGATTGTTTTTGTGCATTTGAAAAGGCACAATTGTTCATGGGCAGTAAAACACCGGAATGGTTAAAAAAATATTTTATTGTATAGCACGCAGTCTATATTAGGGAACATCATTTACCATTTGAAAATATAAGTAATGTATATGTAACCACAGATCCAGATAAATACTTTTTTTTACCCGTCAGATCTCAGCCAAAATCCAGAAACAGTCTTCAGGTCACCAGATGGCTGAACTCTGCAGGAACATCCCCACATCACTCAGGACATGGATCCTGGCCGGACATGCAAAAGATGCCACAAACCCCCAAATCCCACCCCGGACAAGAGGTCATTAAGCCGGCTGCTTCCAGCCAGCTCTGCAGATAGGAAGTGTGAGGTCCTGGAGACCGAGATCCTACCGCAAAACTAACACAGCACAACCGCACTGCAAATCAGATCTGGAATATCCACATCCAGGGATGGGTAACCGGAGGACCTCCATCTGCTCAGGACTACATTCCCATCATCCCCAGCCAACATATGAACCTGTGCAGAGGAAAGTCACTTTCCAGAACTCCCATACATGCCCACACAGCCCGCCCCTTGGTGCATGTGGAGCAAAGTGGCCACTTTATCTTACAGACGGCTTTGTGCATAAGCATTGCACAGGCCCAAGTCCATTCAGTGCATCCCCCTCCTGATGTCCATCCTCAGAAACTCCCCAAGTCTGCTGCTGGCCATGCCGGGACACTCTCTGGGTTTTGACAAAAATCTGCGGGTCGCAGGTCTGATTTCTCAGGGTGAAAGATCTCTGTGTTGCCTATTACATATTCCCATACCTGGGAACCTCATACTCTTGAGCCCCCGGAGAGCAGTGGCGTAACTAAAGGGGTTGCAGGGGTCGAAACTGCGACCCCTCCGCCTAGCGCCCACAATCTCCTCTCCGGCGCTCTAGTAATGCATTCCGTACGCCTCTGGCACTCAAAGGGTTAGTACCTCTGCTTCTCTGTATTTTGCTGTTATCTGCATCTTAATTAGTAACCCGGTTGTACTGCACTACAGAGCCTGTTGGCACTATATAACCATCAGCAGTACGTGTCGCTGCTGTGCAGAAGTCCTGCCGCTCACTGATCCTCCTCCCAGAATGCCTTGCTTCTCTTGGCTGATCTTAGCCTCTGTTTCTGCTGTTTACTCTTATTTTCTTCACTTTGATCTGGCACATTCGCTTTTTCTGGGCAACAAATGTTATTTTGGAATTAAAAGATTTTGTTTTTTGTTTGTTTATAACTTACCCCCTTTCTGTGCCAGTTTATACTCAATATGTTGAGGCTGCTGTACTTAAAGGAGCAGTAAACTTTTTTTTTTTTAATGAAAATCTGTGTTATAGAGCTTTTTCTGCTGAGTAAAACAAGGTCAGTCCCAACAGCTGTCACTTGTTTAATTCAAAAGTTATAACAGTTTAAGTTGTCAGTGAGTGAATTACAGTGTGATTACTTCCTGATAGATCTGACAGGAAGTGACTCGGCAGTTTCTATCACATTCTTTGGAGAATTGTTGGCCACTGACTCGCCACTAAATTAGAATACAACAGAGTAACTAACTGGAATATGGCCACTAGAGGCAGTATTATTGTAAAAAAAACCCAACAAAACAGGTTTAAACTGTAATAACTGTGGAAATATGCTTCTTTCAGTGGTGGGAATACCCTAATATTGCTCAACAGGAAAAACATATATATATATATATATATATATATATATATATAGAGAGAGAGAGAGAGAGAGAGAGAGAGAGAGAGAGAGAGAGGGGGTATGGATACTCTAGAGATAATTCAGAGAAGGGCTACTAAAATGGTGACTGGTTTACAGGAAAAGAAATATCAGGATAGACTAAAGGATCTGAACATGTACAGCTTGGAGGAGAGAAGAGAGAGAGGGGATATGATAGACACATTCACATACATGAAGGGATTCAACAAAGTGCAGGAGGGAAGTACATTTCAAAGGAGTAAAAATGTTAGAACAAGAGGCCATAGTCTAAAACTAGAGGGGCACAGGTTTAGACATAATGTAAGGAAGTTGCATTTCACTGAAAGGGTGTTAGTTAAGTGGAATCGCCTACCAGCAGAAGTGGTAGAGGTTAATACCGTGAAGGGATGTAAGCATTCATGCGATAGGCATAAGGCTGTCCTGAAGACAAGACCAAGAACCAAATACGGTTTGAGGTTTTTACAGTAGAATAAATGGGCGACTAGATGGGATGAATACTTTTTTTCTGACATCAGATTCTAGGTTTCTATGATTTGTTTTACTATATGAAACAGAAAAAGTAGAGAAGAGAAGGCTCCCACTAGTGTAGAGGTCCCAGACATCGAAAGTATAGTTTTAGATAAAATAGTCTTCTCATATGATCAATGCAGGCAGCTAACAACATAAAATTGCCTTCGGAATGAGGAGACGTAGGTTATGGAACCCGTCAGTCCTGCTCAGACCACTAATGAATCTCTGGTCCCAGTCACCTCCTCTTCTCTCCTCCAGTCTATGGATCAGGGCACTGAATCAAATTGTTACAGACAGGTAATACAGGCAGTAACGTCACTAATGTATTATACAAATAGGACAATAAATTAGGACGTGCTTCTCAGCTATATGCCGTTTCCTCGGGAGGATCAAAGACACGCCGATCCGAGTGGAATCTGTTTAACGCTTTGCAATGAATTGCATACCACTATGGCACTCAAAGGGTTAATACTAGAACTTACTGCATACACTCAAACAGTGGAAACTGACCCGAATTTGTGCCTCAGGGTTCAGTCCTGGGCCCAGTGCTTTTTAATTTGTTTATTAAAGGGATAGTAATACCTGAAAATAAGTTTATTTTATATTGTAGCCCTTAAAAAACCATGAAAGATGATATAAGTCTTATCTCCCAAACCTTTATGTTTTGGGAGATATTCATATGTAAAATATAGTATAGTTCACCTTTCCTTGCTGTTTCAGCCAAGTCTGCCATCTAGTGGACAGATTTGGAATTCGGTCCACAGAGCAACAGGCAGTTCTTTAGCAGTGCCGAGATCACGATCTTTGAAAAGAACTACTTAATTGGAAATGTGTACAAAGTGTGCCTGGCTTGAAAGCACACTTTGTAGACCATTCCAATTAAGAAATTCTTTTTAAAGATGGTGATCTCAGCACTTCTGGAGAGGCACAGCCGGTCCCGGGACCGGATTCCAAATCTGAAGGGTGGAGCAATGGCGTCACACCAGGGGAAACTTTACTTCTGAATATCTCCCAAACCATAAAGATTTGGGAGATAAGACATATCATTTTTCATGTTTTTTTAAGGGCTACAATATAAAATAAACTTATTTTCAGGTATTACTATCCCTTTAAAGGGGATCTATACAAGTTACTCTTATTAGTTAGATTAGTCAGCGAATACGTTTAAAACCGTATTCATTTGTTTTTCCAGAATTCTATTTGGGCGAAAATTAAAGGGATAGTAATAATAAAGTATTTTATTATTGTAGATATTTGTAAAATAATTTAATAGCCCCCAGGTTCATCTCTCAGACCTTTATGGTATGAGAGATAACCGAAGGCAAAGTTCCCCCCTCTGTCCCCCTTCCCTGAAGTCAGCGTTGTGCTGACTGCAGGGATATCCGGTTTGACTTTCATCAGGCGGCTCTGCAGCAGAGCCGCGATCGCATTAGTGACAAAGAATTATTTCACTGAAATGGTCTTCTGCATGTGCTTGCAAACCAGGGATGTGATGTGAGTCACAAAAATGTCCGCTAGCAGACACGTGTGTGTGTGTGTGTGTGTGTGTGTGTATATCTCCTGGCTAGTGTGTGACCTGCTGTGTCCAGATTACAGATACCAGTCTATGGGGACCTGAATTGGACTTTCTATTGAAATGTTGTGCTTGTAATAGCGTGTCATATTGATGACTTGAAAAGGGCATATTGAAGACGTCGCCTTTAAGGTGTTGCAATGTGACCTAACTTAACTTAAAAATTAACCCCAGCCCAACAACTAACTTAAAGCGGAACTTTCACCCCACCATGACCTTATCTGTGTGTGTAGCATTAATGTAGTTATAAATCGCTGTGTAATTTTAAAAATCAGAAAACTGATCGATAAGGCACAAAAGAAGATTAAAGTGTAACCTTGTGACGTGTAGAGCTTTGTGAGCGCTACCGCGCATGTCAGTCTGGTTACCGTGCGGTTACTTAGTCACTCCCATCGTTCTCTGTTATCCCGCCCGCGTCCTCCTTCTCCTGCCCTTATGTGACATGTCACCTGGCGCGCACGAGCCTGTACTAGACTGGAATTAACTTTCAGACACATTTTGCCCATAACTGAGCCAGTGGTGCAAACGGTATGCAAGTAATATGCAGCACACCCCTCTGGGCATCAAGTGGTTAAGGTCAAAACAGGCAGTAGAGGTCAATTACAACATCAGACCTTTGACTTAGACTCCCACCCAGTATAATATTACATACCTCCCAAGTGTCCCTCTTTAGGAGGGACAGCCCCTCTTTTGGACCCAAATCCCTCTGTCCCTCTTTCCCACCCTGATGTCCCTCTTTTTAGGAGATCAGACTGTGCTGTGTGTATAGAAGTGTATCACCCTGGTGTCCCTGTGTTTAGGAGATCAGACTGTGTGGTGTGTATAGAAGTGTATCACCCTGGTGTCCCTGTGTTTAGGAGATCAGACTGTGTGGTGTGTATAGAAGTGTATCACCCTGGTGTCCCTGTGTTTAGGAGATCAGACTGTGTGGTGTATAGAAGTGTATCACCCTGGTGTCCCTGTGTTTAGGAGATTAGACTGTGTGGTGTGTATAGAAGTGTATCACCCTGGTGTCCCTGTGTTTAGGAGATCAGACTGTGTGGTGTGTATATAAGTGTATCACCCTGGTGTCCCTGTGTTTAGGAGATCAGACTGTGTGGTGTGTATATATAAATGTATCACCCTGGTGTCCCTGTGTTTAGGAGATCAGACTGTGTGGTGTGTATAGAAGTGTATCACCCTGGTGTCCCTGTGTTTAGGAGATCAGACTGTGTGGTGTGTATATATAAGTGTATCACCCTGGTGTCACTGTGTTTAGGAGATCAGACTGTGTGGTGTGTATAGAAGTGTATCACCCTGGTGTCACTGTGTTTAGGAGATCAGACAGTGTTGTGTGTATAGAAGTGTATCACCCTGGTGTCCCTGTGTTTAGGAGATCAGACTGTGTGGTGTGTATATAAGTGTATCACCCTGGTGTCCCTGTGTTTAGGAGATCAGACTGTGTGGTGTGTATATAAGTGTATCACCCTGGTGTTCCTGTGTTTAGGAGATCAGACTGTGTGGTGTGTATATAAGTGTATCACCCTGGTGTCCCTGTGTTTAGGAGAACAGACTGTGTGGTGTGTATATAAGTGTATCACCCTGGTGTCCCTGTGTTTAGGAGATCACACTGTGTGGTGTGTATATAAGTGCATCACCCTGGTGTCCCTGTGTTTAGGAGATCAGACTGTGTGGTGTGTATATAAGTGTATCACACTGCTCTACAGCAATAAAACTCACATTATTGTTTGTGTAAACATCAGTATATGTGTTAATAAATTGGTCTGTGTAAATAAAATACTTTGGTCTTTTTATAAGTCATTTATTAGGTTACACAAGGAGGTGTCAATGGGTCGTGAAATAGCCAAAAAATTCTCGACAATTCCCCGCCCACCAGCCACACCCCCCAGCCACACCCCCTACAAACCAAGTGTCCCCCTTTGGCAATTTGAAATGTTGGGAGGTATGATATTATAGGGTTATATACCTCCTAGATTCTTGGTGTTTACTGTCTACATTATCCATAGTGAGTGAGTGAGTACCACTGCTTCACAAATGAGTCACAGACCAATTCTTCTCTACATCTCTGTATTAATTCCATGCATCAAATCCCTAATTAATCTACTCCACAGGATGCATACCAAGGGAACAGCAGTGAGATTATTCTAAATGAATTTTTAAAGATTTCAATTAATTTACCATCTGAATTGAAAATATTTCAGCAGTATAAATGATGATCTCTCTTTCTGAATTCCTATGACTAACAATACAGTCGTGTTTAATGCATTTTTCAGAGTGGATATGTGGTCTGATGTGGTGCATAATAAACAATGTTCAATATTCCCCCTAATATTAACCAGATTATTCCAAGGAATGTGACTGTGCATTAATAATGTTATATGTGTGTAATATATGTGTGTGAAATGTATGTGTGTGTGTGTTTGTAATATTTGTGTGTATGTGTGAATGTGTAATATATGTCTGTGTGCATGTGTGTGTGCGTGTGTAATATGTGTATATATGTGAGTGTTTGTGCTAGTGTGTATATATATGTGTGTATATGTGTGTGTGGACAGTCTCTACTGTGCATGATTGCATTGTGACAAACATCCTAGTGAATTATTGTATAGGATGTGTGAGTGTGTAATATATGTGTGTGTGTATGTGTGTGTAATATGTGCGGGTGAGTGTGTAGTTTAGTGTACCACCTGAGTAAATATTTGATGGCTGGCACCTTTAAATGTCAATTAGCATTGCAGAATCCCTTACAGGAGGCAAGAAACTCCTAACAGTCCCTATGAATGTTGCCCCTTGCCTTGTTTCAGGAAATAACATACTCAATCAGTCCTGGATATCAGGTCCATAAAGAGGGACACTTGGGAGGTACACACGCCTAATATCTCCTAAAGAGGGACACCTGGAAGGTATAGACCCCTAATATTGCCTAAAGAGGGACATTTGGGAGGTACAGACCCCTAATATCTCCTAAAGAGGGACAGTTGGATGGGACAGACCCCTAATACCTCCTAAAGAGGGATACTTGGGAGGTATGGACCCCTAATATCTCCTAAAGAGGGACACTTGGGAGGTATGGACCCCTAGTATCTCCTAAAGAGGGACACTTGGGAGGTATGGAACCCTAGTATCTCCTAAAGAGGGACACTTGGGAAGTATGGGTTTCTAATATCTCCTGAAGATGGATACTTGTGTTAAGGTTCTCAAGCAAGACAAGGAGTCAGACAGCATAGTTAAAATCACCTTTAATAGAATAATAGGTAGCAATGCAAATATCTAGTGTAGTTAGCCAGAGCCACAGGTCTGCACCAGATTAGATGTCTATAGCCAAAGGAGAGCGCAGGTAGAATGGTCAGACAGAGCCACAGGTCAGCAACAGAATGGATAGTCAGACAAGCCGGATCATACACAGAATACAGGAGCAACTAGAACTGCACTGAACACCAACGTAAGGGTGATTGGATAGAGATCCAGTTCCCGTCTAACAGGCAACACAGGAAGTAGATGGGTGGAGCTATCAGCCCCAAACAGTACATAACAGAGACCTGCGACATATTGCAACCTCTCGCGCAAAAGTGACACGTGGCCACGAGATGCGTCAGAATACAGACCCCATTCCTCGTCATTCTACAGAGCGGGCCCGGTTAGCAAGAGGACATGGACGGCCGCTGAGAACGCCAATCGCGCCTAGGCCTAGTCCTCATAATGACACATGGGATGACGCCGCGGCGACATTTCAAGCTATACATTACCTGCGTCAACCCACCAAGTGTCACTGGATCTAAGGTAACTGTGACAACTTGGGAGGTATGGACTCCAAATATCTCCTAAAGAGGGACACTTGTGAGGTATGGACCCCTAATATTTCCTAAAAAGGGACACTTGGGAGGTATGTACTCCTAATATTTCTTAAAGAGGAACATTTGGGAGGTATGTACTCCTAATATTTCTTAAAGAGGGACACTTGGGATATATGGACTCCTAATATCTACAAAAGAGGGGCACTTGGGAGGTATGGAGCCCTAATATCTCCTAAAGAGGGACACTTGGGAGGTATGGACCCCTAATATCTCCTAAAGAGGGACACTTGGGAGGCATGGACCCCTAATATCTCCTAAAGAGGGACACTTGGGAGGTATGGAGCCCTAATATCTCCTAAAGAGGGACACTTGGGAGGCATGGACCCCTAATATCTCCTAAAGAGGGACACTTGGGAGGCATGGACCCCTAATATCTCCTAAAGAGGGACACTTGGGAGGCATGGACCCCTAATATCTCCTAAAGAGGGACACTTGGGAGGTATGGACCCTAATATTTCCTAAAGAGGGACACTTGGGAGGTATGGACCCTAATATCTCCTAAAGAGGGACACTTGTGAGGTACGGACCCCTAATATCTCCTAAAGAGGGACACTTGTGAGGTGTGGACCCTAATATCTCCTAAAGAGGGACACTTTGGAGGTGTGGACCCTAATATCTCCTAAAGAGGGACACTTGGGAGGTTTGGTACCTGGATAAATCATTCTAAAACTGGGAATAATTACTGCTCCAAACACGAATAATAATCATTAGACAGCGTTTCCCATTGTGAGACGACTCCATGTTATCAGCGGAGAAGGAAGCGTCACACTGCGGCTGATGATCCAACAAGAACTGGAGGGAGATTCCCTAAGGTGTGATAAAGAGGTGATAAAGTGGAGATGACTTCTCCAGTGATATCACATCTCCAATTCCTATGTTATTCTATGAAAACAATGCAGTAAGATTTCTTCAACCTTGGAGATCTTAGTGAATAGGTTCCATAGAATAACATAGGAACTGGAGAAGTTATCTCTACTTTATCACCTCTTTATCACCGCTTAGTGAATCTCCCCCCTAGCGTGAAGCCAAATGCACCATATGAGACCAATACAAATTTCCCAAAACTTAAATTCATTTAAATGAGGCTTTTAACCCCTTGTATACTAGAATAGTCTCAATGAATTGCTTTGCAATGCATTACAGTCCTCTCTAACAGTCACGTTGGAGATGTTACTTTGTATCAAATCGATGCTTTTGAAAAAGCTTTCAAAATCACTTATTTTTTTATTTAAAATACAATAATTTATTAGATATGTTGCTTTACTTATACATCAGTTAGTGCAGATATTAACATCCCATACTTCCGCCTATCAGCTGATTACTAGCATTCCACACTACTCTCCCACCAAACAACCATTACCTATCAGCCAGATACTAACATCCCATACTGCCACCTATCAGCTGGTTACTAACATTCCACACTGCTCTCCCACCCTCCTGTCACTCCCAGGCAGCCAGTCACATTCCAAACTGCTCTCCCACCAAACAGCCACTACATATGAACCATATACCTACTATTCATTCTAACCACTCAATTCGCCTACTAATAATATCCCCCAACTTAGCTTTCTAGGGCCAGAAAATTCTAATGACCCCTGAGAATTTTGCCTGTGTGCCTTTGTTCAAGAGATAAAATCTTAAATCAGTGCTGGATGTCATGTTGGTGGGGGCGGACATGACAGTTGTTATTTTTAAACTGAAGCAGGCAGGCCACATGAGCCTACTTGCATTGCACACCAATCTGGTGCTTAAAGGGTTAAGATTACTACGTACATTTGGCGGAGTTTGAGGTCCAGTTTTCCTGCTTGAAACTCTGAAGTCCGTCTCCATGGACATGACATGAAGGACTGAGTGACAATATAATCCTTTCAACTGGGACTCAAGGTGGCCATTACGATTTTTCCAGCCATATTAGGGTAAGTGTGTGGGTGGGTTTTATTAGGTGTGAGTTCCCTGTAAGCTCTCTTCTCTCTTCATGTTGAAGGCAGTGAGGAGGTTAACTGAGACGTATATTGTTATTTTTTTTTTCTCTCTTCGCCAGTCATACGGTATTAATAATTAACATAATCAATATATATCTTGGGCAGATGTCTGAGATCTGATTCCAGCCTATCACATGACATGGAGAAGTCGTCAGCGACACAGCAGGACGGATCAGATTACCGCAACCCCCCCCTCCACACCAGCCTGCTCAGCAAAACCACCACTGCGCACTTCTTCCAAGGAAACATATTGATTGGGACTTGTTAATGGACTCTGGTGGGATTAGGTAACATGGCGGAAAGCCATGTTTTTGCAGTTAAATTGATACTTAAAGGTATTTTCATCATGGGTCACTCAGCGGCAATGTAACAAGATGTTTTGGACATATTTTGCCTTGTGTTTTTCATCTGAGGGGTTGGGGGAGAGATATAATGGGAGGATCCATGTAAACTGCCTATAGCTTGTGCATTATGTTTATTCAATTACATTCATTAGTTTTGGTCGAGTAGCTTGAAACTTTTGGTTAAGTAGCTTGAGAACATAACCTCAGCAGAGCTTTGTTCTCTGATCTGTGTGATAAAGTTGCAAGATTAATTATTCACGTGCCCAGAAAATCACCTCTCTTCACTTTCTTAGGTAAGATCAAAAAAATACATTGGAAACTCCAATACTATTTTGTGAGAAATCACCCTCTCCATAGGCCTCTGTACAGACCTTACTGTAACTTTACTGTGTTCCTGAGGGAATACAGTAATAACACAGTCCCATAGGCCTCTGTACAGACCTTACTGTAACTTTACTGTGTTCTTGAGGGAATACAGTAATAATACAGCCCCATAGGCCTATGTACAAACCTTACTGTAACTTTACTGCGTTCCTGAGGGAATACAGTAACAATACAGTACCATAGGCCTCTGTACAGACCTTACTGTAACTTTACTGTGTTCCTGAGGGAATACAATAATAACATAGCCCCACAGGCCTCTGTAGAGACGTTACTGTAGCATTACTCCGTTCCTGAGGGAATACAGTAATAATACAGTCCCATAGGCCTCTGTGCAGACCTTACTGTAACTTTACTGTGTTCCTGAGGGAATACAGTAATAATACAGTCCCATAGGCCTCTGTACAGACCTTACTGTAACTTTACTGTGTTCCTGAGGGAATGCAGTAATAATACAGCCCCATAGGCCTCTGTACAGACCTTACTGTAACTTTATTGCTTTCCTGATGGAATACAGTAATAATACAGCCCCATAGACCTCTGTACAGACCCTGCTTCCTGTAACTTTACTGTGTTCCTGAGGGAATACTTTAATAACATAGCTCCATAGGCCTCTGTACAGACCTTACTGTAACTTTACTACGTTCCTGAGGGAATACAGTAATAATGCAGTCCATAGGCCTCTCTACAGACCTTACAGTAACTTTACTGTGTTCCTGAGGGAATATGGTAATAATACAGCCCCACAGGCCTCTGTACAGACCTTACTGTAACTTTACTGTGTTCCTGAGGGAATACAGTAATAATACAGCCCCACAGGCCTCTGTACAGACCTTACTGTAACTTTACTGTGTTCCTGAGGGAATACAGTAATAATACAGCCCCACAGGCCTCTGTACAGACCTTACTGTAACTTTACTGTGTTCCTGAGGGAATACAATAATAATACAGCCCCATAGGCCTCTGTACAGACCTTACTGTAATGTTACTGTGTTCCTGAGGGAATACAGTAATAATACAGTCCCATAGGCCTTTGTACAGACCTTCCTTACTATAGCTTTACTGTGTTCCTGAGGGAATACAATAATAACATAGCTCCATAGGCCTCTGTACAGACCTTACTGTAACTTTACTGTGTTCCAGAGGGAATACAGTAATAATGCAGTCCATAGGCCTCTGTACAGACCTTACTGTAACTTTATTGCGCTCCTGAGGGAATACAGTAATAATACAGCCCCACAGGCCTCTGTACAGACCTTACTGTAACTTTATTGCGCTCCTGAGGGAATACAGTAATAATACAGCCCCATAGACCTCTGTACAGACCTTACTGTAACTTTACTACGTTCCTGAGGGAATACAGTAATAATACAGCTCATAGGGGGGTACTGACCCCTAATATCGCCTAAAGAGGGACACTTGAGAGGTACGGAGCCCTAATATCTCCTAAAGAGGGTCACTTGGGAGGTACAGACCCCTAATATCTCTTAAAGAGGGATACTTGGGAGGTATAAACCCCTAATATCTCCTACAGGGGGACAGTTGGGAGATACGGACCCCTAATATCTCCTAAAGAGGGACACTTGGGAGGTATGGACCCTAATATCTCCTAGAGAGGGACACTTGGGAGGTACAGACCCCTAATATCTCCTAAAGATGGACACTTGGGAGGTATGGATCCCTAATATCTCCTACAGAGAGACACTTGGGAGGTACAGACCCCTAATATCTCCTAAAGAGGGACACTTGTTGTTTCACAGCCAACAAATGAACCTTTATTAGTTAATGACCCAGTCTGGCACCTTATGCTAATTAGTTTATGCTCTGGAACAATATGACCACACACACTGTGCTGCAAATAAACCTCGGCAGAGCCCACCCACTGGGGACATTTCTGATAGCACATAACTGATTTGCATACTGCACATGGAATTACCATAAAGTGTCAGACTGTGCCATCAACGCGTAAAAATGATTTATTTTACAGAAGAACGGCTGGTACAATGTAGAGGCAGATTCTAATTCTCTGTGAGACAAACAAAACTCAGCTTACGGGCCCAGGTCTGCTTTAACCCTTTGAGTGCCACAGTGTTAAGTGACTCATTGCAAAAGCAATGTTTTGCGCACCCCTGTGGCGCTCAAAGGGTTAAATACATAACCCATCTTATACATTGCATGACGGTCTAGGTTTCAGTGCTAGAAAAGCAGATTAACCCTTTGTATGATAGAGATTCTAGCATCCAAGGGGTTAACTTTTTTGAGTGCCAAAGGTTTATATTCAATGCATTTTAAAGGAATGCATTGAAGTGCTTTCTGTTGTTGTTTTTTTTTTTTTTAACCCATTGAACGCCAGGAGGGTATACGTTGGATTGCACTCAAAGGGTTAAAACCTTCAGGAGAATCAAGCTGCCCTCTGAGAGTAAAATTCATTAGAAGGAGCAGTGGGAAGAGAAAGCACATTATTTTAACCCCAAGACTGCTAACAGAGACATCTCTATTATATTTCTTAGGAACGCTTTGTAAGCCTACAACGGGTTAATCCAATTAAGTCTAATTTAGCTTTGGAGTACGTTCAGTTTCAGTAGATCTCATGTCAAAGACTCTTGTCCGCTGTCAGAGGTCACAGGACACACATTTATCATTCTGACACAATTGCTAATTACTGCTCTTTATTCCCAAACGTCATTTTAACATTTGTCATTCATTAATAGAAATCAAAGAGTTTGCAAAATAATCATCAAACAGTTGCAAAATTCCTAAAGTTACACCGCAGTTACCACGTGGTAGGGAACGGGTATACAGAGCACAATAAAGGCTCAACAGCCCTATCATGGGAAGGACAGATCAATGATTTGTTATCGTAAACTTTAATCGTTTCTAAAGATTGGATATAGAAACGGCGTCTTAGAGGGGATATGATAACACTATATAAGTATGTTCAGGGCACATACAAAGGGCTCTCCAAAGACTTGAGTTCATTAACAGAACAGTACACAGGACAAGGGGCCACCCGCTTAGACTTGAGGAAAGGAGATTTAATCTACAACAGTGGAAAAGGATTCTTTACGGTAAGGACAATAAAGGTATGGAATTCACTGCCTGAGGAGGTGGTGCTATCAAATACATTAGATGCCTTTAAAAGGGGCCTGGATACTTATTTAAAAGAGCATAACATAGAGGGCTATGTACGTTAGTATTGGGATTAATATTTAGTTAGGGCTTGTTGATCCAGGGAGAAATCTGATTGTCATTTTGAGTCAGATGCCTTCTTTTGGGTCAGCGATGGTAAACAGGAATAGGAAAAGGGTTGAACTGGATGGACGCAAGTCTTTTTTCAACCTAAATTACTATGTAACTATGTAACTATGATATAAAATATATATCTATACATGCTCCCTATTCTGTGCCCAAATATCTGTAAAACTTAGTATTTGTAAATGTACTGGGCTCCTGCTCAACTCTTTTCTGTATAAAATACACAACCACAGAATTACCCCATTATAGGCTGACCACATATTTCCATTCTGCCATTTCGGGACATGTGGTCACCCTAATCCCGCGGCTGAGGCTCCCGCCGGCGCTGACCATCTTTCCATCCTTACTCTGTGTCAGCCTCAGAAAGATGTTCAGCTCCGGCAGGAGGCTCAGCCGCGGGTCTAACTCACAGTGCCAGCACACCTCCTCCATCCCAGCTGTCTCACACGCACCAGTCCAGCCAGCCAGTGAAATGTATTTGTTATATGGTCCTCATTGGCAGTCTCAGTCAGCCAATGAGGACTATATAGCAAATACATTTCATTGGCTGGCTGGACTGGTGCATGCTGTGCTATGTAGGGTCTGTGGGTGCCAGCTTTGTTGCTCCATTCCGGGACTCTTTGTTGTCCCGGTAGGGGGTGACCCGGGATGCGGGACACAGACCCCTAATAAGGGACAGTCCCGGGTATTCTGGGACGTGTGGTCACCCTACCCCATTAGCCGTTTGCACTGAGCTCAGTAGGTGATGCTGGAACCCACCGCTTGCGTCTGGGGTAGGCTGACCATATTTCCTTGAGACAAAAACGGGACGGGGTGTAGGTCAGATGGACAATGGGACTCCGTCACTCAGAATCCGATCATAGTAAGCTGCAAGCAGCGAGAACGTATTTGCTCCATCTCTTACTAGCGGGGTTCTCTCTCTCTGGCCAAAAATCGTTCCCCCTGAAGTAAATCGGAACTTCCTCTCTTTGTCACTCAGACTAGTGGTTTTACTGTGTTTACTGTACGCATTGATTACCATAGAGTCTTATGACTTACTCTCTAAGTGTCTGACTTACTGTCTAAGAGACTCTATGGTAATTTACCATAGACTCGGAAGTCTTAGACAGTTATGAGTCACTCGAGTCATAAGACTCTATGGTAATCAATGTGTATAGTAAAACCACAGTAAAACCACTAGTGTGACAAAAGGAAGTTCCAATTTACTTATCTTATGAGAAATAAACAAGCCGCAGTCAGTTTTTTACAAAAAATTAAAAACTATATAAACGGGACAAAATTGACATTTATATTAAAAAGAATGGGATGGTCTGGAAATATGAAAAAAAAAATGGTACTGTCCCTTTTAAAACGGTACGTATGGTCAGCCTAGACTGGGAGGTAATTTCATAAGGCTTTTGCCCGAGAAATCACCGTATAAATCTTTAACTTAACCCTTAAAGTGCCAGAGGGGCACACAGCGAATTGCAAAAGCAATGATTTGCGTACATCTCTGGCACTGAAAGGATTAATGCTTTCAACATGCAGCCAATCCCACTGCGCCAGGACTAACCGGTCCACGCTGTGACAACGAAATAAAGGTGAAAGCGAAACGCCCTGATTTAGCGCAGACCCAACAATGAGTATCATTCAAATGCTAAGCAATGCATTGGACAGTCAAAGGGTTAAAGTGGGCTTTTAACTCCTTGAAAGATGATGGAGAGATCTCCAACGCGTTGCAAAGCTAGATCTCCCTAGTATTCATGGGGTTAAATGCTACATTTAAATCATGTACAGCAGCCCCAAGCTTGGCCGCTGTGACCAATCGATTGAGTAATATAAACCGATGGTGACAAATACAGTGATGTCAGCTGGAGAGATTCTGCAGCAACTTTATTGCACTACAAAGGACAAATAAACATTGGCATTGAAAGGGTTAACGAGCACAATTTAAGACAAAGTGAATGTTTATTTGTTCCCTATGGAGTAATTGGTTTGGACCAGAATTGTGCCATTTCTACTTTGTACATCAACCTCAGTATTGTACTCAAAAAGAGTCCCCTCGTAATATCCCCCTCCTGCTTCATATGGTGCAAGCCATACGACTGCTTTTGTTCCTAAATGTCAATTTTAATTGCGTGCTAGAGAGGTATCCAACACATTGCAAAGCATACCCCTCTGGCACTCAAAGGGTTAAAATCCCGGTGAGTCTTACAGAGGGGAATGTACAATGGTGACTCTTCCCTAATCAGGCTCCGGAATCAATATATGGACGCTACACCTGCCTAACGCAATTTACTAAGCTAAGTACATCACAGTTATTGACTCTTGTACTAAGACAGGACAATGGGGGTGTATTTAGGGGTGTTTTGGTGAGATCCTTTACACCTTGCCTAAAGTCAGCTATTAAATGAGGAAGAGAGGAAATTATTGTACATGATTTTTCTGAAAATGTTAAAGGGCTGGTTAATGGGGATTACTGGTATTAAACTCCTAACAATGGGAGGACTGTCTGTTGGTATGTTCTACACAGAGGTGTAACTAGAAGCCACGGTGCAAGAATTGCCATGGGCCCCCTGACCGCACTGGCCACCTCCACATTGCCCCCCATCTCCACATTGCCCCTTCCACAATGCCCCTCAATCTCCACAATGCCCCCATCTCCATATTGCCCCTTCCACAATGCCCCCATCTCCACAATGCCCCCCAATCTCCACATTGCCCCTCAATCTCCACATCGCCCCTTCCACAATGCCCCTCAATCTCCAAAATGCCCCCATCTTCTCATTGCCCCTTCCACAATGCCCCCATCTCCACAATGCCCCCCAATCTCCACATTGCCCCTTCCACAATGCCCCCATCTCCACAATGCCCCTTCCACATTGCCTCTAAACCTCCTACCTCCCTGGTGGTCCAGTGGCAGAGGACAGGTCTGAGCCTCTTTCCGCACAGACCTCTTCTCCCGCGCGGTCCTATTCAGTAATGCAGTAATGAGATGATGTCATCTCCCAGCGCTCTGCATTACAGGAGTGCTGGTCTGTCGGATGGAATACTGATCTCCCTCTGGCAGACCGACACTCTCGTAATGCAGAGCCCCAGCGCTCTGTATTACTTAATTACGGGCATCATGTGAGGGGGTCGCAGTGGGAGGCCGGGCCAGGTCGCAGGTGCGACCCCTATAGTTACGCCACTGGTTCCACAGCGCTCATACACTCTAGTGCATACTCCGGTATGCAGCCATTGGCATTAGATGCTACTGGGATCTGCACTGGTAAATTCATACTTTCGTCTCACAGTCCAGCAAACAGGGCAGGGCACAGCGCAGAACATGCTGACAATCCCAGTTGTGTGAGTAACGTATACGGTATGCATACCTGGAAACTTTCAAAATGATCTGACCCTGAGATCACTGAAATATTAACTGATAACGTTTACCAGAACATAAATTCTAGGCTATATGTGAGGGATATATAAAAATCCTTCTTAGTATAGACTTAAGAATTGTCGCTAAAATTCCCAACGCCTGGTCGTATTTATAAAGAAGTAAAGTCACGTTTATAAATATGCCTAACTGAGAATATTCTGAGAAAATTCCCACCTGCCAATATATTTTTGCACACATAGCGGTGACTGTATACGTCCATTAAGAACAGGTTATATCTGGCGTTAAGATTAATTGGTGCAATTATCACATTTCTTTATATGTACATCAGGACACAATTCTTATTTGGCCAAGACCATGTCTAAAAGTCACCTAACTGGAGTTAGCACGTAGCGAAAATGTTGCAAGATGTTTATACATATCCTTATCTCGATTAAAGACAATTTTACAGACACTTGCTTTACACCTCCAGTGTAATACATCTCCCCCAATGTTCCTGCTTGTTCTAACTCATAGGTGCTGCAATCGGTCCTGCAGGATCTGTAAATATGCAGCAACTGTGAGATCTCACTGCAGGAACTTAAGATAAGTAAGATTCTTCCTCTGCCTGTCTGGTTCAGCGGGTAAAGCAGGGCACTGTGTTAGCCATAGAAAATGCAGGAGACTAGTAGAGTAAAAGTGATTCCTTTATTGGATAACTGAGAGGCTTTGGATGCAAGATTTCAAGACAACAATGTGTCTTCTTCAGGCATATTAAGAATGAAGGCTGAATGCACAATACATGACTTTAAAACAAATGTACATAAGTTGCAGTGTGGTGGATGACTCTGTGGCAGTCAGAGAGCCTAGATGTTAACAATGCAGTTCATACCCCTCTGGCACTCAAAGGGTTAAGTCATGTATTGTGCATTGCACCTTCACTCTTATTGTGACTGAGGAAGAAACCATCCAATGCCACTCGGTTACCAATAAAGGGATCACTTTCACTTTACTGGTCTCCTGCATTTTCTGTTACAAATGGCTTCAGTTTAGGGGTTAGACAAGCAGTTAATTGGTGCAGATCATATGGTAGGAAACACTGACGTCTCTCTCCCTGGGAACGTGGACCTTCAACTTGAGGTCCAGAGATTTGGGTCAAAACCCTTAGCGCATAGTGTGTTGATAATCCCAGTTGTGTGAGCCGTGTAGATTGTATGGTGCAGTATGGAACATGAATACAATCCTAGTGCAGTCACCATGTATAAAGGACGGTACAGTATGGAACATGTTCACAGTCCCAGCTGCATACATAATACATGTGGTACAGCATGGAACATGTTCACAGTCCCATAGTTACATGCTCAATATATACATTACTGTATGAGACACGTTCATATTTCCAGCTGCATACATAATACATGTGGTACAGCATGGAACATGTTCACGGTCCCAGCTGCATACATAATACATGTGGTACAGCATGGAACATGTTCACGGTCCCAGCTGCATACATAATACATGTGGTACAGTATGGAACACGTTCACTGTCCCAGCTGCATACATAATACATGTGGTACAGCATGGAACATGTTCACGGTCCCAACTGCATACATAATACATGTGGTACAGCATGGAACATGTTCACGGTCCCAGCTGCATACATAATACATGTGGTACAGCATGGAACATGTTCACAGTCCCAGCTGCATACATAATACATGTGGTACAGCATGGAACATGTTCACAGTCCCAGCTGCATACATAATACATGTGGTACAGTATGGAACATGTTCACAGTCCCAGCTGCATACATAATACATGTGGTACAGCATGGAACATGTTCACAGTCCCAGCTGCATACATAATACATGTGGTACAGCATGGAACATGCTCACGGTCCCAGCTGCATACATAATACATGTGGTACAGTATGGAACATGTTCACGGTCCCAGCTGCATACATAATACATGTGGTACAGCATGGAACATGCTCACACTCCCAGCTGCATACATAATACATGTGGTACAGTATGGAACATGTTCACGGTCCCATAGTTAAATGCTCCATATATACATTACTGTATGAGACATGTTCATATTCCCAGCTGCACGAACAATGTATAATATAGTATGGAGCGTGTTCACAATCCCAGCTCTTGTACAATGTATAATATATGATACAGTATATAATGTTCACAATCCCAGTTACATTAGCAACATATGTGGTACAATACAGTGTGGAACATGTTCACAATCCCAGCTGATGCACAATGTATAATATATAATGTATGATATAGTATGGGATATAGTATGGAGCGTGTTCACAGTTCCAGCTGATGTACAATGTATAATGTATGATATAGTATAGGATGTTTACAATACCAGTTACATGAGCAACATATTTGGTACAACACAGCACGGAGCATGTTCACAATCCCAGCTACATGCACCATGTATAGAGTACAATACAGCGTGGAACATGTTCACAA